>PVJH01003322.1:0-144904 GCA_004026705.1 Nesogale talazaci
CAAATAAAGTTACATACAGGAAACAAACAATTGTACACACACATACACATAATTGTTGCATGCCTTTGACTCAATTTTGGTTCAGCCATTCCATGTGACAGAGTAGAACTACTCCATAGGATTTTCTGGGTTGTCTAAGCAGCAATCTTTATAAGAATTAATCACCAGTTTCTTCATTAGCAGAGAGTGACTGCTGGGTTGGAATCACCAATATGTTTTTTAGCAATTGAATGCTTGCTCCACCAAGGGTCCTTAACTAATCATTAGGGACATTTAAATTAGGACCACACCAAAATATCACTTACATACCTTTTAGAAAAAAAACATTTTTTAAGCATTAGTGACAATAGTAAATATTGGTGAGAATGCAGATAAACAGGATCACTCATATATTGCTGATAGGAAAGTAAAATAGTGTAACCACTCTGGAATATAGTTTTCATAATTTCTTTGAAAACTATTCATACCCTTACTGTGCATCCCAGAATGATTTCCTGGGCGTTGATCCTAAAGAAATTAAATTGATGTCCACACAAAGAATTGTACATTGATGTTATTTGTAGCTATATTTGCAATTAATTTCAAAAAACTTATTCCAACAAAAAGGTGACTGATTAGACAAACCAGAGTACAGCCACGGACTGAAACCCCAATCAACAGGAAAAAGGAATAAAGGATTTCAAGGGCGTTATGCTGAGTGATTAAAAAACTCAAGAGTTCAAACACTTTCTGATACCATTAATATAGCTTCTCACAGTGTCAGAAATCCAGAAATGGAGACCAGATTAGTGGTTGCCAAGTATAAGGGAGGGTGAGGAGAAAGAAGGGGAGTGTCATTATCTTTGATAGGTAGCTCAGGGAAGATCTTTTCAGTGATAGAAGAATATCTTGATAGCAGTGGTGTTACATGAATCTACACATTTAGAAAAATAACAGAATTAATAAAGCAGAATCTCTTAATGGACATACTTTCAAAGTTTGTTTTCTTTTCATATTTCAAGTGTTACTCAAAAGTCTTGTTTCTTCTAGTGGCATCGAGAAGTGTGAAATCAAGTTGATTCTTGTGTTTTTTATCTTGAATTTCTCTCTGTCGTAGTTAGGTTTTATTGGGCCAACATGGCACCTATAAGAAGATATGGATGCAATTTAGCTTGTCAATCAGGTCACAGCTGATGACCTCCTTTGAAGGTGTGACACAGAAACATGGCTTTCTGGAGGCCAGCCCCTCCCCCCTCCCCCTGATGGTCCTGGCCGTCAGACCAACATGCTGCCTGAGCTAGCTGCCCTGACTCCCCACGTGTGCTATGCTCTCTGTGACCCCAGCCTACCCAGCCATATTGTCATGCTGTGCTCTTCCAAGCTGCAGCACTGCCCCACTTGACCATGTGTCTGCTGCCAACCACCAGACTCCATTGTCTTGCCACCACTGTAGATACCACACTGCCTGCTTGCCACTTCACATTGCTACATCTTGAGGTTACACCTGGACCTGCTGGGCTAGGCTGCGCTTCTGGTCTCTATTGCTACACTTCCCCACTTCATCTTCCTACTGTCTGCTTCCTTTGCTGCAGGAGTTGACAGGACCTTAAGTAAATTAACTGTCCCACAAAAGTGAATTGGACTGGCTCCTTATACTGCTGTGTGGACTAATTTTCTCTTATATTTCTTTTTTTCTTATAAACTTATCCTTATATAATCATAAGTGTCCTCATTTTGCTTCTCCAGAAAACCCTGCCTAAGACACTATATATATGGGGGAGGGGATTTTTTTTTTTATTCTTCTAAGTAGGAGTCTCTTGACTCTTTTAATCTAGGATTGTTAAACTTTCTAAATCTTGAATATTCTTAGAATTTTATAAGTATTTCTTGTTCCCTATTTATTTATTTCTCCTTCTTGGAATTATCTGGGCTTTGTTATTCTTATTTCCTTTTGCTTTTCTTGTATATTTTCTATTTCCATATCTCACTTGTCTGTATTACAGCTATTTAGTTCTTTAGTTCACTTATTAACTTCATTTCAACTGTTATATACTTCATTCATTGTATGTCACTGGGTTCATTATAACTTGTTTGTGCCTGCTTTTCATTATGACTACTCTCTCATCTCCTAGATAATTTATTATTTTCATGAAAACTTTTTGACTTGCCTAATCCAATCATTAAACAGTATACTTAGTGTGATACCTCTAAACATGTAATATTGTATGAACCACCTAGAACTCTTGATTGATAGATGGTGCCCAAAATTTTGCATTTCTAAAATGTGCTGGTGACATCACTGTCGGCAGAACTATTGCCCACTCTCTGAGTAGAAAAATCTTTTTGCTATATATGTAAATTGCTCAGGTAACTGATGAATTACCCCCATGAGCTCAATTTTCTCCCTTGCCTGTAGCATGTAAATTAGGTTGGTGTATAGTGTGCATCCAACAAGAGGGCTCAAAAACAAGGTGCTGTCTCATGCTATAGCTGGTGAATTTAAGAGGTGAGGGAGTTAGGCATGAGTATAGTTTCCTAGATCTTAACTACTCTCATTCCCCACCCTTGAATCAGACAACTTTCTGTAGAGAACTCCCTATACCTTCTTGTCAATTGTTTTTTCTTAATTGCATCCAGATTTCAAGCATGGGTCTAGGAATGCAAAGAAATGCATAGTGGCTGGTCAAGGTTATCTGTCACTTGCCCTTGCTACCTTACTCATCTGACTAGAGTTGTGCTGATGCTATTTTTCTGCCTTACAGACTGTGTCACAACCAATGGGTAGACAGTAGTCTGGGTAGAAAAAAAAAACAAATTCATAGACACGCAGATGTGTCTAAGAAAGGGCTTTATATACAAGAGCAATAGAACATTGAAAAAACATCCAAGCCCAATCTAGATCAAGCCCATAAGTCCAATATTAGCCCATTTGGCCAATACCAGTTTATGAAGTCCTCTTCAGACTCACAAAACATATGCAATCATGCCAAATGCAAGATGATTACAGACAAGTGGGAGGACAGTCTTGTGGATCTAGTGGCAGTGGAAGCATCTCAGCACTGGCAGGAGTCTCCACGTGGATTCTTCAGCTCCAGGACTTTGGCATAACTTCACGTGTCTTTTCTGCAGTAATGTCTTGCAGGGAATGAACCTGTTTCCCGCCCTCAGCAAGCTATTTATCTCCTTAATGCCTCCAAATGAAGTCATCAAGCTGCAACCTGATTGATAGGCTAAACTCCACCCCTTCACTCTTAAGTCTCAAATTGACAACAGATTGTATCAATACCACACAATTCGAGGCTCTGTTCCCATCCGCTACCTTCATTCTTCCCACCGATAAAGAAGACATCCAGCTATTCTTGGCCTTAAACCAATGCTTCTATCTCATATTTGATCGCAAGTGGACTGTGTTGCAAAGGGTCTCTCCAAGTTTTTATTATGGTTTTTGTATCTTCTAGATGTAAGGAGTGAGAGCCAGCACCTGTGCTGTTTTGCTGTCTTAACTTATTTTCACAGAAAGGTTTAATTAAATAATCCTTTAGATATCCCCTCTTTTTTCTGTCCAAGAAAAATGAAACAGGGCACATTCTGAATTTGTGGAGTTGAAATTAAGTTAGCTTTAATGGTTCTATAAAATTGTGCAATACATCTTTACTCATTGTTGCCATTTGAATATCCATTATGGGTCAGGCAGTATATATTCCACTGCAAATGAGTAGATTCTGACTCACAGGTACCTTATATATGTTATATTAGAATGGTTCTTTATGGCATTCAAGTTTGTAGATCTGTATGGGAGCAGACTGCTTCATTTTTCTCCTATGGAGTATCTGGTGGGTTTAAACCATAAACCTTAAAATTAGAAGTCCAATACTTAGTCCACAGTATTTCCAGGACTCCTAGTACTATACCAGTAACTTTATTTACATTATCTCATGTATTGATTACAAAAGTTATGATTAGACAGATAAATAAACTGAGATGAGGTGGATTAATCATTTTGCCCAAGATCACAGTGCTTGCAACGCTGACTGGCATTTGGTACAAAACCCCTACTCTTAGCACTGGGGAGTACTTAGGAGGCTAACTTAAATGAACACCTGTGGAGATTAGACCAAACTGAGCAGAGATTGGGCCAGGCAGAGATGCTGATCTGAGAGGCACTCAGTCAGACATGGGGAAATAGGTATGCCTGTTCAGAGTTAGACTCAATTAAAGTGAGGGGTCTGGCCTTTTACTTTGCCACTTCCTCCCATTGCTCTGTCTCCTCCTCTTTGAAAAGGGTATGAGCTTGGAGGACACCACTCTTCATTTGAAGACAGTTCCTAGAGAGAGACTTAACTAGCACAATCATTCATCAACCCTCCTATTGGGCAGATCCTGGGAGATTACGGGCATTATTATTAAAAGGGGAATTTGGATCAGGGGTTAGCAAAGTAGAATCTGCAAGTCAAACACAGTTTCCTGTCTGCTTTTGTAAATAAAGCTATATTGGAATCCGGAATACAGCATTGAAATTTCTCTCTTTACCTATGGTTGATTTCAAGGTACCATAACAGAGTTGAGTAGTTGTGACAGATAAATCAAATTTATTCTAACTTGACCTTTCATTGCATCACATTAAAGCACATTACTTTCAAGTCACTTAGAATTTATACCTTTCATGTCCTACTCAATCATTTACTTGGGACTTGTATCTAATATGAAGATGTCCTCTTTAAGATCAGTTGGTACTTGATGCTATCTTCCATAATAGCCTTGCTTAGAGGCTTATGGTGTTGCTTGATGGTTGGTCAATTGTCAACAAAGCGTACCTCTCTTTATTTACTTCAAAAAGGTCTTTCAAGGGTCACAACTCTATTTATGGCTCACTAGGTAGAGAAAATGAGGAAAGGTGTGGTTCAGAGTTGTGGCCTTTCATCATACATATTCAATCTGCATACTGATTAAATCATCTAAGAAACTGGATTGTCTGAGGAATAATGTAGCATCAGAATTGGAGGAAAACTTGTTAAAAACCTGAGATATGCAGATGGCACGATCTTGCTTGTGGGGCCGTGGGGTGTGTTTGTGAGTGGGAGACTAGAAGGATTTGGAGCACTTGCTTTTGGGGAATAAGGATTGCAACTTTCAGCATGAATTACAGTTCAATGCAAAAAAACAAAAATCCTCACAACTGAATTGGTAGATAACATCATGATCAATGGAGACATGATTGAGGTTGTTAAACATTATGTCTTCCTTGGCTCTACAATCAATGCTCATGGAAACAGCATTCAAGGGATCAAAAGACTTGTTGATTAGGTAAATGTGAGACACAAGATCTCTTTCACCTGTTGAAAAGCAAGGATGTTACTTTGAAGACAAAGGCGTGCCTGACCCAGGCCACAGTGTTTTCATTTGCTTCATATGGAAAACATTGGACATTGAAGAAGAAAAACTGGAGAAGGATTGATGCATTTGCATTATGGTGCTGGTGAAGAATATTGAAAATCCAAAGACTGCCAAAGAACAAACAAATTTATCTTGAAAGTTCAACCAGAATGCTCCTTAGCGACAAGCAATTTGAACATGTCAGGAGAGAGAGGACCCTGGAGAAGGACATCGTGCTCAGTAAAGTGTTTGGACAGTGAAAACTAGGAAGGTCCTCAATGATATGGATTGACTGCATTTATGGGCTCAGACATAAGAACAAAAGTGAGGATGGCCTAAGACTGGGTAGTGAGTCCTTCTGTTATACACAGAGATTCTTACAATAACAGATGTTGGTGGATAGAGGCCACCTAGAAGCATGTTGGAAGGCAGGAGTTGGGGGTCTTCCCCTTAGAAGTCACAGCTACAAAATCCAGTGGAGCAGTTCTACTCTGTGCAATCAGACTTAGAATCTACTCAAGAGTAACCAACAACAACCAATTCAAATGCAAATGCCCACCATGCTAGAAAACACAGTAAGTCGTTATTTAAGGAAGCCTCTACATAATAAAGCATCCATCTCTTTTGTGGGTGCAATATTGCCGGGTGTAAGAGCAGAGCCACTAGCAGTTGCAAGAATGATTTCTTGTTTCTTGCTTATGTGGCCAAAGACCAGGAAGAAGTAAAAATATTCTCCTCCGCCATTGACTACTTACATTCCTAAGTAGTTTAAGCTTAGCCATTTATTGTCCTGACAGATTTGCAGAAGTTTTAAAATACTTTTATTTAAAATTTAAAAAGAAATCAGCAATAAATAACTAACAACCAGAACACTGTCTAGAGTGGAGTCAAATGATTTCGATGCCAGCATTGTTTTACACACCTCAGGAAATCTTTCTCATCCTTTCACTAAAATGTCCAAATTACTTTCTAATGGAGCTTTATTGTGAGAGAATCGATTTCTTTATATGTCGTCATCTACGTGAGACAAGTCCTTAAAGAGAGTTACCAATATTGAGGTGCTGGTCAGTATTTAATAACTAGCTTCACAAAGAAAATGAGGATTGGGAGGAAGAGATAGACTTGGTTTGTAGAATTTACTTATTTCCAAGGATTCAAGCCACTATGTAAAGTCATTAAGCTCAGTGTTAGGAAGAGAGCTAGTTTAACTGGCTATATATAGCACATCTCTGAAAATCCCAACAAAGGGAGAATGGAGTATGACTGGAGATGTCCAGAGAAGAGAACAGAGAAGTTCAGTAGCAGCAGCAATAACAAGTCTAGGGTTCAGCTGTGGAACAGACCATGCTTTGTCCATATTTAAGCTCATGTTGAAGCTGAAGAAAACAAAAACAAGTCCACAAGAGCCTAAATACAACTTTGAGTTTATCCCACCTTAATTTTGAGAACATAGTGAGCACTAATGACAGAAGACCTGGGCTAAGGTAGGACATCATTTATTAGGAAGGCAAAAGGTCATTAAAAAGATAGGAAAAGATGAAACTGAATGTTAGAAGAAACTCTGGAACTGGCTTTCAATTGTAGGGTAGGTAAGACAAATGAGAGATATGATGAAGTAAAAAACCTGAACAAGTGATTTCAAAAAGTCAGCTCAAGAAGACATAATGATCAAGAATATGCAAAGATCAAGAGTTAGAAAACTACCCCAAGAACATTCCTCCAGTTTTTAAAAGTTGCTTCTTCCTCTCCACTATCGTGATCCCAATTCTACCTTACAAATCTGGCTAGACCAGAAGATGTATACTGGTACAGATAGGAACCGGAAACACAGGGAATCCAGGACAAATGAACTTCTCAGGACAAGTAGTGAGAGTGGTGATACTGGGGGGAGATACTTGGGGGAGGAGGAGTTCAGTTAGAAAGGGGGAACCAATTACAAAGATCTACATATAACCCCCAACTCTAAGACATGACAAAATAATAATAATTTATAAATTATCTAGGGTTCATGAGGGAGAGGGGGTGGCAGAGAGGGGAAAATGAGGAGCTGATACCAAGGGCTCAAGTAGAAAATAATGTTTTGAGAATAATTATGGCAACAAATGTATA
The DNA here is from genome assembly GCA_004026705.1 of Nesogale talazaci. Taxonomy (NCBI): domain Eukaryota; kingdom Metazoa; phylum Chordata; class Mammalia; order Afrosoricida; family Tenrecidae; genus Nesogale; species Nesogale talazaci. The sequence goes on from PVJH01003322.1 coordinate 7,462, forward strand.
AATGAGTGTGACACAATGAATGGATGTGATAAGAGTTGTGATAAGAGCCCCCAATAAAATTACTTTTTACAAAGACAATTAGAAAGCCAAGAGAGCACACTCAGCATATCTTAAGTGAAAGAACTTAAGGAAAATTTAAGCCTCGAATTGCAATACTGAAAGATTCTAGCGACAAAGCTTTAACCGCTGGTGGATGCATCAAAAGAAAATGGAAAGACTACAGTCACTGTACCCAAAACAATCAGTCACCATTCCACCATTTTGGGACATAGCATATGAGCAAGAACCTATGGTATTGAAGAAAGAAGTTCAAGTTGCACTGAAAACGTTTGCCATAAACAAGTCTCCAGGAATTGATGTAATACCTGAGAAGATGTTTCAACAAGCTGGTGAAGCACTGGAAGCAATCACTTAACTCGGCCAGGATATTTGGAAGGCAGTTACTAAATCAACTGATTGAAAAAATCCATATGCATACCCATTCCAAAGAAAGGTGACCCAAAAGAATGCTTGAACTATAAAATAATATCGCTGATATCACATGCAAGTAAAATTTTGCTGAAGATCATCCAACAATGGTTGCAGTAGTACACAGACAGGGAGCTGTCAGAGATTCAGGCTGAATTCAGAGGAAGATGTGGAATAAGGGATATCATTGCTGATACCAGATGGATCTTGGCTTAAATCAGATAATACCAGAAAGGTGTCACCTTGTGTTCTATTGGCTATGACAAGGCATTTGAGTCTGTGTATCAAAAAGAAATTATAAATACTTTAAGAAGCATGGGAATTCCAGAACACTTCATTGTGCTTTTGAGGAACTTGTATGTGGATCAAGATGCAGTTCTGTAAACAGAATATAGTTTAAAATTAGGAAATGTGTGTGCCAGGGTTATATTCTTTCACCATAGTTATACATTCTGTATGCTGAACAAATCATCAGAAAAGCTGGATTATATGAAGAAGAATGTGGCATTGGGATTGGGGGAAGCCTTAGTAACAACCTAAGCAACCTGTGGATCCTTGCTTGCTGAGGGTGAAGAGGACATGTATCACTTACTGATGAAGATCAAGGATTGCAGCCTTCAGTATGGATTGTGACTCAATATTGAAAAGACCAAAATCTTCACCAATGGACTAATGGAGAAAAAATGATTTTTGTTTCAAGTTTTTCTGTTCTTTGTATCCACAATCAATGTTCATGGAAGCAGCAGGGAAACACAAGTTGAGTTGCATAAATCTGCTGCACCAGACCTCAGAGTCTTAAAAAACAAGGATGTTACTTTGAAGAATAAGATGTGTATGACCCAAGCCATGTTATTTTCAATTGCCTCATGTGCATATGAAAGTTGGTTATCAAATTTAAAGAGCTGGAGAAGAGTCATTGTGTTTGAATTGTAGTACTAGAGAAAAGTAATGAAAGTACCATGAACTGCCCAAAGAACAAACAGATATGTCTTGGAAGAGGTACCATGCACCATGGAGGCAAAGATGTTGAGACTTCATGTTACCCCTGTACTTTGGACATGTTGTCAGAAGGAATCAAGAATATCATGCTTGGTAAGGTAGAGGGGCAGTGATAAAGAGGAAGGCCTCAAGGAAATGGATTGACACTGTGGCTACAACAGTGAAGTCACATAGAACACACAGACCCTGGCAATGATTTGTTCTTTTGTGCCTACGGTCTCTGTAGGCCAGAACTGACTTAATGACACCTTAACACCAAGAACAGTAGCATACAGCCCGTGGGCAAGATGTTTCCCACTCCTATACTACATAGTCTCTCTAGCATGGTAAGTTGGAGCAGCTGGACTTCTTAGCATGCCATCATTGTGTTCCCAAGGTACAAATCCTACAACCAAAGAGCCAGGAAAAGGCTGTATCTTTTTGTGCTCATGCTCTTGGAAGTCACATTTCGTTGCTTATCGCATACACTATTGGTCAAAATAGTTAAGCACCTTCTCAAGTTCAAGAAGAGGAAGCCTAGACCACTTCTCTCAGCAGTGTTGGCCACATTCTAACACGAATATGTAAGATAGCTACGTATCTACCTACTTACCCACCTATTTATTCATCTATGTTAGACTGGGTTTTCTAGAGTAGCAAGCAAAAAATCTCATATGTCTAAAAAACAACTTCACACAAAGAAAGAAATTTATATCAATCAAGCATCTAAATCCAATTCAAGTCCACGGGTAGGATGCTCACTGGATCCTCTTCCACACATGCTGCCATCAGATGAAGCAAGAAGGGAAAGTCGGAATGCAGGAGATCATAAGATAGAGAGTTCAGAGTCTTATGGATCTGAGAGCTTCAGGAATATGACTGTGCACCAACGACTCTAAGAGTTGACAAACCAGATAGCCACTGACCTGAGAAAGCAGACACAGGATTCAAGCAAACAGGAAGACAAGGCGCACAGAGTCACTCCCTACAAGGAGATGGCATTAAGCTGTGTCTTGAGTGAGAATTTGAGCTCCACCCATACCTACTTATAGGTGCAGCAAAGTGACACAACACCTAGGCATCATCCCATCTATCCTTCCACACATGTATCCACCCACACCCCCACACTGGACAGACCATCTTTGGAAAATATGTATGCTGTTTAAAGGAAGGGATGTGGCATGAGGTCAGGTCATGATGGGTCCTGAATATCACAGTAAAGTTTTCTTTGTTCTGGTTTCTGTTTCTGGAGTGATTCTTATACATGTCTGTAAGACTGACAGACAGTAATAATTGTCCTACTCATCCTTCTTAAAAATATTTGCAAATCATCAAGGTTTTTGCATTGCTTTGATCCTGTGACACTCAGTGCCTGCCTCCCCAGGTGGTCAATGAAAGCAAATTGGTCTAAGGTATGGGTCTGCAAACTGTGGCTCTCAAGCCATATATGGCTCTTTTGGTTTGTACATGTGTCTCTGAAGTAAGACTGAAATTTTTGGAAGGATATTATTCAAATAAGGATCATTTCATTTACTTGTAAAATTAATTGATGGCTTTCAAATAATTTTTTTAATTGTTGTGAGGGACAAGATTGTCTCTTCAGTCTATAAAGTTTGCTTACCCCTAATCTAACACATTTGTTAGAGTTCTCTAAATTGGTGACAATTAGGTGGCCTGGGGATGGGACAGTATCTTGACATGAGTGAGTGTCAAAGTGGCCAGAGCACATCTACATGGAATTCAGGTCAGATGATCAAAGACAAGTTCAATCCTACAATGTTGGTCCTTGCTAACTCCATCTGTCTGAGAATGCTTGATCCAGACTGAATTCTGTTTTCATGGCTATGGATTCCACATCTTTAGTTGCTTCTTTTCAAAGCATTGTCCTTGAACTCACTGTGACAGCTTGCTTATGAAGTCTTGGTTTTTCTCTGACGGGTCTCTATCTGCCCTGTCTGAAGAGTTAATTCAACAACCAAATTCATTGCCATTAAGTAAATTACAACTTGTAGCAACCCTGGAGGGCGGAGTAGAGTTGCCCCTGTGGGTGTTCAAGACTGACTCTGTATGGGAATAGAAAGCCTCATCTTTCTCCTGCAGCATAGTGGGTACTTTGAACTGCTGACTTTGTGGTTAGCAGTCTGTATGACCTACCACACCACCAGGCCTCCAGTCAAAGGCTAGAGGGGAGGAGCTAATGGGCCATCTTTTTTTTTCTCCCTGGGATGGAGGTATAAAGAAGCTGCCACTTGAGTTTTGAATTAATGTCCCCATTCCTGTCCTTCATTCTTCATGGACTTTTCTCTTTGCAACAGTGAAGCGTTTGTGTATGGTCTCTTGGCAGTGGCTAAAAGGAAGTATGCATGAGTTTGTTACTTCTCATGTTCGCCAAACCTGATCTTTGCAGGAACAAGAAAAGACATTGTAAATAACACACAATCCCTTTTGCTTCCAATTTAAAATGTGCAGCATTTAAAATTGGAACCCAGAACACATATCTCATATAAGAATAGTGCCTGGTCCAGCTCACAGAAGCACATTCATTCACAATATAAACTGAGGGCAGAAAGTTGCTATCAACCAGAAGATAAGTTGGCCTGGTCTATGGGATTGAAATGTGTCCTGCATTTCAAAATTTTCCTCCCCCTCATTGTACTGTTGAATCTAACCAGGAGATTCCAATACCTGCAAGTTCTAATGGTGAAGCCCCCACGGGTCTAACAGCTAGGGGCACAGGCTGGCCAGTACAAAGTATAGATAGACATTTGTAGGGTTAGGTCTCTCTCTGTATTTTAAACAAATAATTAAATGTGGCTGGGAGTTGCTGACTTCAGTCCAAAAACTGTTTTCTTGTCTTTCTTTTGGTCTGGGGAGTCCCATTTCTATGAGTTTAAGGGGTGCGTTGGGCTGCAAACCACAAGGTCCACATTTGGAACCACCAGCCACTCTGCAGGAAAAAGCCGAAGCTTTCTGCTCTGAAAAGGATTTACAGCCTCGTGAACTCACTAGGGCAATTCTTTTCTGTCCGTAGGGTTGATTAGGGCTCCCATCAGTCAGAATTGACCTGGTGACAGTGGGTTTCACTTGGAAGTGGCTTTTATAATGAGACCTACATTGAAATGGGAGGCAGAGATGGAGAGTGATGTTTATTCTGAAACCTTTCAAGCAGGCATGAGTGCACAACTGGTGTGACTAGCCACCAGTTGTGCTGGCCACCCCACTTAGAAGGTCTATCTTACTTTACAGTTAAAGTAAGCATCATACAGCCATAAACTGTGTGTTTTAGCCAACCTTTCTGGCACTCAACTGCTCACAGGTAGGCAAACAATTTGAAGTTCATTTTTCAGTGAATAAACCTTTGGAGAATGCAGATGACCTGTTGTTGAGACTATGCTCTGTGTCTTGTAGTGTGTTTGAAACCTGGGAGCTTGGAGTGACAAGAAACCTGGTTAATACAGCCCTGTGTATTCCCTGTGTGACTCATATGCATCCAATTTTCAGAGGTTAGACTTCTTGCTTAACTGAAGCATCTTTCTGTGTCTGTAGTGCTTAGTAGAGCTGCCGTTATTTTGGTAATGACTGCCTTAAAACATCTAACACTTTATGTGTTTCTGGCTTGACATTCAAATAAATACTCTCAGAGACAGTGACTCTGACGGATTTGTAATCCCTGTAGAACTCTCCACAAAGGGTATGCTGCACTGGCACGTTGACTTGATTTGGGTGGAATTCAGTAAGATGTATTTAGCAGTAAGTAATCCTAGCTCGTGTTGGAATGGTACCCGGAGTGTTAAGAATGGGCATCAGGTTCCTGCAGAGCCTCAGGTGTAGCAGTGTGTATGAATAGCAGCTAACGCAGTGTGGACATGACATTGCTGTTAGTGTTGACAGCTGCTGTGGCAGTGGCCCCAACTTGGGGCAGTCCCATGCACAGTGGAACAATTGCTGGCCCTCCCTGCACCAGGCTCAGGAGCAGTCACAGATCAGACAGGTGTGTCCCGCGCAGGGTTTCTACTGACTGATTTTGGGAAGTAGACCGCCAGCCCTTTCTTGCTCAGCTGTCTTAGTCTGGAAACTTGTTTGATATCATAGCAACATGCCTGGTTCATCAGTCTCTACAGCAACACAGTAAGGAGAAGCCTCCAGTTGAACATCTGACCCACAGACTTGAACTGGACTGGAGGTACCCACTTCTATAATTGTGTCAGTCATTTTCTTGATATAAAGTTCTCTCTTCGTATACGGAAAGAGAAATAAAAATATAGATTCCAAAGCTATATTTGAGTTGATACTGATTCATAGTGGCCCTTTATTTTATTACTCTATTAAAAAACAGTTTTATTGGCATGCAATGAAAAAAATTATACAGTTCAGTAGTTCAATCATATAGGAGTGGCACAATCATCACCACAATCATTTTAGTACATTTTCAACATTTAAAAACATTTTAATAAATCATTTTCTTGGGGTCTGTCACAGCCCTTATAATAGTCACGATGTCACAGCGACGCTATAGGACAGAGTAGAACTGCCCCTGCGAGTTTCAGAGCTTGTCGCTCTTTCTATGAAGTAGAAAGCCGTGGTTGTGCTACAGAGAAGCTGGTAGAAAGCCGTGGTTGTGCTACAGAGAAGCTGGTGCTTTCAAACTGCTTATCTTGCCATCAGCAGACCAATGCATATCCACTTTACCACCAGGGCTCTGAGAAATATATATATATATACATACATACACATACATATATATATTCAATGGTTTTATTTCTATAGAGAACCCAGACTAACATATTTCTTTCATTTATACTAAAGTTTGAGCAATGTGAAACACAAAGAAATTAAGAAAGGGACCCAAGGTCACATATTAGTCAATCCCAGGAGCTATGCTTCTACTCAATGTGCTATATAACGTCTTTAAAAAGTGCCAATTTTTTTTTTCAGAGGGTTCCATTGACTGATTTCTCAGAAGGTGGTTACAAGGCTTTTATTCTGAGGTTCTTCTGGGGGAACTTGAACTTCCAACATTTGATTAGCTGCTGAGTGCATTAACCATTTGTTCCACCCAGGGAGTCTGGTTGGTATTAAAGCAAACAAACAAACAAAAAACAAGGAAAACCTCCTATCATGGCGGCATTCTGAGCTATGTGAGCCGTGAGCTCCCGGGGTGGCCATGGCTATATTCTTTATGGAAGCAAGTCACTGAGGCTTCTTCCATGGTGCCACGTGGACGCCTACCCTGCCAACCTTTTCGGCCATCTATGCCACTCAGGGAACCTACCCAGTAGGTGTGAAAGGACTTCAGTGATCATTTAAATTTTTTATTTTCCCTACTTCTTCACCTTATTTATTACCCATCTGGATTTCCTTTTTTGGAAAGCACCTATTATTTCTCGGGCCTGCCCAAACTAAAATTGAGTAGTCTGCCTTTATTCTTAATGAATTCTATGCAAGTAGTTCTTGCAAGTAATAGTTACTGAATAGTGACACAGGATGCCTCACAGAGCTGCCGGTGAACACTTCCGAAGTGTTGCGAGCAGCTTGGGAACGTGGCAGCAGTGGGCAGAGTGCCGCCCCCAGGGGACTTGGCAGCGACAGGAATTGGATGCTTCACTGCCCTCCTGGCTCCAGCAAGCCCCTACCCACCACCAGGGGAGAGGATCTTCATTCCTGCACTGCCCGGAGAGCGCTCTCTGCCCTCACACTTGCATGCGTGCATTTGCACACTGCTCCTGAGCCAAGATCCTTCCTCGGCTCAGTCTAGAACTTGCCGACAAAGGTGGACTTCTGGTGGAACAAAGTCTCCTACGTCCCAGAAGGTCTGGTTTACTCTTGGCTCTTGGTTTTCTCTAGATTTTAGAATGAACTTGTTGAGGTTTTACAGAAAAACCGGAGAGTTGCATTGAACCTATAGATCAAGTTCGAAAAGAAATGATATTCTCGCTACTTTAATGAGCTTGCTATGGAAATTACTTATTACTGTGTAATGAGATTGCATATATTTACCTTGTTTTTGCTTGCTGTTCATCACTTACTGTGAGCCAGTGTTTCTTTTGCTTTGCAGAACTTTTGTTTTTATTTTTCCGAGGTAACATTTTTATGTGTTGGGTTGCTAGCCATTTGCAGGAATGCCAGTTCAAAACCACCAGCAATTCTTGGAAGAAAGACAGGTTTTTTTCCTCCTGTAAATCGTTACAGTCTTGGAAGCTCACGGAGGGGTCCCTGTGCATCAGCAGTCACTCGAGGGCAGGAAGTTTGGTTTGGAGGTAACATTACCAACTTTCTTCTTAAGCTTTTAGGATTTGGCTCAAAAAAGACTGAAAATCCAATTTGTTTTTCAAATTGTTAATATTTTATTCTACCATTTCATGATTTTCTTAGTGATTAAAATCAGAGATTTTCATCTTAAATCCATCTGGAAGTTATATTATTACAAAGTATGAACATATCTGTATTTTTATGTACATACTTGTTCTTCTTTTTTTGGACAACTGCTCCGCTCTCCCGAAACTGACCCAAACCTGCTGCCCTCGAGCTGACTCTGGCTCCTCGCAGTGCTCTAGGACAGAGCACGACTGCCCTGTGTTTCTCTATCTTTTGCCCGCAGACTGGGTCGTGAGTTCCAACTTTGGACCTTGCAGTTAACAGCCCAGTGAGTAACCTACTCCACCACTGGGCACCTTCCTCCCTGCCCTGCCTCTCCACCCCCACATATGTTTGTGTGTTATGTTTTTCTTCAAAAAAAGAAGCAATCCAGCAGCATCTAAGTATGCAACTTGTTCTTTCTCCTTTTCTCATTTAGACTGATAACCTATTATCTTGATATCATTTATCGAACAACTCATCTTTCCTTACTGATTTGAAATTCTACTACATCAGAAATTCTTAAAACAAATAGTTTTTCAGTTTGTTTATTGGTTCTATTATCTGGTTCTTTCATAATTACTTATTATCTTTCTTCTGTTATTTTTTGTAACTTATGTTTTGCTTATCTCTTTTTTGTTGAAATAAACATTTCAAAATCCAAACTACCACTGCATCGATTCTGACTCATAGCAGTGCTCTAGGGCAGAGTAGAACTGCCCCTGTTGTGAGACCTTCCATTTTTATGGGAGTAGACAGCCTCACCTTTCTCCCTCAAAGCAGCTGATAGGTTTGCACCTCTACCTTGTGATTAATAGCTTAATGCATAATCCACTCCCCTACCGGAGTGGATTAAATAACTACCCAGGATTATGACTTCTCCTCTGAGGCCTGCTTTTGTGGCTTTTTCCGGGCAGTGTCTCCCATTGCTGCTGCTGCTGCTCTTCTTGGCATCCTGTGCAAGCTCGTTCTGACCTCAGAGAGTCCCAGGTTCTTGAGAGGGCCCATGTTTGGATCTCAGCTTTCTGATTGATTTTTGTTATATTGCCTTGGAAATAAAGAGCACTATCTACAGTGCTTATGATTTTGAAAAGTTATTGAAATGTTCTTTGTAGCTTACTGAGTAGTCACTGTGGTTACCAAGGATTTGGCTAAACAAGCTATTATTTACTTTTTATGGTACACATTGCAGACTGACTTTAATAGAGTAAATGCTATCAATTTGAGTACACAAAATCAATGGAACCTTACAAAAAGACTGCATGTGTGTGTGTCAGAGAGCTAGAGAAAATGCATGAGCATGCACACACATGCAGCATATGCCGGATTTCATTTGGAGTGCTAGCTTTAGGATTCATGCTAAAACAAGTGTAAAGCACATTGATTTAAGTGGCCTGGATGACTTCAAAAGGTGATCTAGATTGTATGGATGGTAAGTACACATCTGTGCAGCAGGAGAGTAAATCCTGAGGAGAACTGAAATCAAAAAGTGTCTGGTCTTTCCTAACATTTCTTATTCTACTCCCCCCACCCCACAATATATGCTAATAAAAAACGGAGATGACTCCCTGAGACCCAGAGCTGTTCCAGTCTGTTCTCAATGAGGGAAGGCATGAAGAACAGTTTTGCCAGTCTTAGGAGAAGCAATGGGAAAGTGAAAGTTGACTTCTCCCAGGCCTTTGCTCCAAGCCCTCTTTCCAGTTCAACTGTAAGGCGGGAATTTCAATTAGCTCGATTCTGCCATTTGCCCATGCATTTGTTCACACTTTGGGAAAGAAAAACTTGATGAAAGGAATTGGATAATGATGGAAATCTTGCCTGAGCACAACAAACTGGAATTATCAAGTATATTACAGGACAGCTGGCGTACTCCTGCTGGGGAGTTGAGAAGCACAAGGACTGGCACTGAAAATATCTGTTCTCTCCAAATGCTGCTGTCCCCTCCCTATGCCTCTTCTTCCCACCCCCACCCCGCATCTTGTTCAGCTTCAGAATGAGCATCACAGTGGAAAGAGCTGCGTCACTAGAAGGGCTTGGCTTCGTATACAGCCTCTGACCTTGGCAGTTGACTTAACCCTCTCATTCTTTAAATTTCTTATTTGCACAGTGGAGCTAATAATATCCACCTTGTGGGACTATAAGGATTGATAGAGATGAATTGCGTGACAGCGAGTGCACACAGTAGTGGCTCAGAGACTGGGTCCCATAACTAAGATGAGAAATAGTTGCGAAGCACCTAGCTTGTTTACAGCTTTGAGGGGAAAGCAGTTGAGGCGAAGTAAAAGAAAAAAAAGAAACAAAACCCTAAACCAAGGACCATACTGCCATTGGGTCCATTCCAACTCCTACAGACTCCACAGGATGAAGCAGAGCCTCGTCTTTCTGCCGAGGAGTGGCTAGTGGGTTCAAGCTGGTGACTTTTTGGTTAGCAGCCTATTCCACAACCTGTTGTGCTGTTCGGGGCAGGAGTAGGTGTGTGGGGTGTGGGGGGCCAGGGGGAGGGTTGGGCTTTGTCGTTTCACCTGCTCAGGGATGGCAGTCAACCGGGATCTTTTGGAGGAGCAAATCAGGATTCTGGTGGGTAATCATGAAAGTCCTATGAGTGGGTCCACATGGACCCAGTTGAATTTTAGGGGACAGATGCAATGCTGCTTTGAGTCTTTCTCCCAGCACAGGAAGAATAAGGAAATGAATTGGGAGTGTCCCATTCCACTAGTAGTAGGTAGGCCAAATAGCACGCAAGAGGAGGGTTCACCCTCGAGCAAGCAGACTGCTTTAGGGAGTTGTGGAGATGTACCAGAGAGGGAGAGCATTCAGTCATAGCTCTGGGAATTCTGGAAATAACAGAAAGAACCACACACAGAGCTCACTGTGAAGAACCAGTAGCTGTATGGTTTCTGCTTACCACGCTGCAGATGTTGTGAGGTACCAAGGCAGTTCCAACTGATAGCAACCATATGTATGACACAAAATGGGCCACCGCCTGATCCTGGGCCATCCCGACAATGACTGCTGCCTTTCAGCCCACTGTGCCCATTCATTTCCTTGAGGTCTTCCTCTTTTTTGCTGCCCTTTGCTTCAGCAAGTATGATGTCCTTTCCCAGGGACTGTCTCTCCTGATAAAATGTCTGAAGATCGAGGACCAGGAAGGTTGAAGAAGAATCCATGCATTTGAATGTGGTGTCCTGGCGAAGAAGATTGAAAGTACCACGGACTGCCAGACGTTCTGCTTTGGGCTGGACAGTCCCAATCTTAAACAATTTTTCCCGCGTCCAGTGGCATTTTTTAAAAAGTCCTGATTTTTGAAAAGAATACACAACAAGCTAGGGAACGGCGGGAGAACGGGAAGGGAATACACCCCCTCTACGGTGTCCTGCTTTACCAATGTTAAAATCTGGTCACTTTACCAAAAAAGCAAACAAATCTATCTTGGATGAAGTATACCCAGAATCCTCCTTAAAGGCAAGAATGGTAGACTTCACCTCACAAACTTTGAATGGTATCAAATAAACTATTCCTCAGATGGTATCAAATCCAATGTTCTTTCAGATTGTCATATCAGTCAGGACTGCATTCAGAAAATACAGCCTCCATATTTCTATGCACAATCATTTGGAATATTTCCCAAACACCTATGGTGCTCTTTGAATTCTCATATGGTGAGGTCCACGGGCTTAAGGGTGGAATAGACCTAGGTTGAATGTCAAACCTTTCACTTACTCCTGTATCCTTGGAGGAAAATCATCCGCTAAACCAGAGTTTTCCAAAGTGAGCAATACTGCCCTCTAGGGGCACTGAAACAATACAGGGAGTTGCAAAGGGAATACCTACATCGTACCCAGCACTGTGCGCTACAGTACGGAAGTTTTTAATTACCTGTGGAGAGCTAGGGAATTTTTTCTTTATGAAGAGGGTGGGGGCCAGTAGGTCAAATACATTTGGAAACTTATACTCTAGGCACTTTAGGTCCTTTATTTTTAAAAATGATCACATTAAAGGGAGCTTATTGGGATAGAGCTATTTTGAGCACAAAGGCCTGGCAGATGGTAAACAAGCCAAATACACCAAACGCGTGGCGCTGATTCATGGCAACCGTGTGCATGCCAGAGTAGAGCTGTGATCCTTAGTATTTTTGGCGGTTAAGTTTTGGAAGCGGGTCTCTAGACCCTTACAGACACCTCTGGGGTGTGTGTGTGTGTGTGTGTGTGTGCGCGCGCGCGCGCGCTCCCGCCCCCGAGCCCGCTGAAAGAGCCGAGTGGCGCAGTAGTCAAGCACTCAGAAGTTCGGCGATTCAAGCCTACCAGCTGCTCTGGGGGAACAAGCAGTGGCAGTCTGTTTCAGCCAAGGTTTAGAGCCCTGAGCCCCAGGGGAGGCGATTCTACATTGTCTTGCAGGGTCACCTGGAGCGGCATGTCCTGAAAGGGGTGCCTCTCGGAGACGTGCATTTCCGGCGCGCGATCCGAAGTCCCAGCTGCGCGCGCCCTGGGAACAAACCTGTGTCCCGAGGGAGGGCAGGATCCCAGGGGCGGGCCGAGGGAGGACTGCAACCGCCCCCGGGACTGGACAGAGGCCTAGATTTGGAAGGGGTCCTAGGGCAGCGGGTGGTACGGAGAGGGGCCTTTTGTCTTTCTCCAGTCTCAGCCCAAGAGTCCCAGCCCAGACGCCGGCTTGAGTCCCCCAGCTGCGTTCAGTCTGTGGCATGCGACGGCAGTGGTGTTCTGTTCTCTGGGTGATCAGTGAACTGAGTTCAGATCTGGTTTCGCTGGGGTGCTTATGTGCTGAGTCACCCCATCCCGCGCCCGCTCTGGTTCCGCCGCCCACAGACATGCAGGGCGCAGCCAGAGGTTAATCAGTAACCCCGGCCTTCCCAGACGCGCCTCCGCCCCGCATTAGAGGGTGGACCCCGGCTACGGCTACGGAGGCCTCGGGGCTGCTGTGAGGGGAGCCTCACAGCAGGGCTGCGCGGCCCGGCCTGCGGGTCTCACTCTCCGCCGCCCCGAAACTAGAGGCCCCTGTCCAGCCACCGCGGATCTGTTATCAGCTTGAACTGTTCCAGGAAGTTCTCAGCGAAGCCCTTCGAATTCGAAGTTCCCTGCCGCAGGTGAGATCGAGCGAGAGCGCGTCCTCTGTCCGTCCTTCTGCCCACGCTGGTGAGTGACAGCCCAGGACTCTGGGCTCCTCCGGGCGGAGGACAGGCAGCTGAGAAAGTCTTAAGGGCTCCTGGCTGCCTGCTGTTGCTCATGGCGTCACCCATTGGCTCTCCGAGTGACTGTTCCCATGTCATTGATCACACCCACGTGTCCGAGTTTGAGGTGGCCACCTGGATCAAGATCACCCTCATCCTGGTGTACCTGGTGATCTTCGTGGTGGGCATCCTGGGGAATAGCGTCACCATCCGGGTCACGCAAGTGCTGCAGAGAAAAGGCTACTTGCAGAAGGAGGTCACGGACCACATGGTGAGCCTGGCGTGCTCAGACATCTTGGTCTTCCTCATCGGCATGCCCATGGAGTTCTACAGCATCGTCTGGAACCCGCTGACCACGCCCAGCAATGCCCTGGCCTGCAAGCTGCACACATTCCTCTTTGAGGCCTGTAGCTATGCCACACTGCTGCACATCCTGACACTGAGTTTCGAGCGCTATGTTGCCATCTGCCATCCGTTCAGATACAAGGCGGTGTCAGGGCCCTGCCAGGTGAAGCTGCTCATTGGCTTTGTCTGGATCACCTCCACCCTCGTGGCATTGCCTTTGCTTTTTGCCATGGGCATTGAGTACCCTCTTGTGAACGTGCCCAGTCACCCGAGTCTCAATTGCAACCGGTCCCTCACCCGTCACCACCAGCAGCCCGAGACGTCCAACATGTCCATTTGTACCAACCTGTCCAGCCGCTGGACGGTGTACCAGTCCAGCATCTTCAGTGCCTTCGTCATCTACCTCGCGGTCCTCATCTCCGTGGCCTTCATGTGCTGGAACATGCTGCAGGTGCTCACGCGGAGCAAGCAGGGAACGCTGGCCGGGAAGGGGCAGCCGGAACTGAGGAAGTCCGAGAGCGAGGAGAGCAGGACGGCCAGGAGGCAGACCATCATCTTTCTGAGTGAGTCCTAGGCACCTGCAGGGAGGCTCCCAATCCCCCTAGTCTTCCTCACCGCAGGCTTTACCCTCGACGTGTACGGTGAAGCAGTCTCTCTGCTCAGTTAGACTGAAGAGTCAAAGCAGATTAGGGGCTCAGTCTGAGTCTTCTTCAACTGTTACTTTCTTGGAGTGTGGGAATTTGTGGTGGGTTATGATGAAAAATCAATAGGGTCGGCAGGAGGGCTGCTTCTATTGTAGGACACTGACGGTGAGCCAGTCTCCTCCATCATCGAGGAGATGGGGCTAATCAGGAAGTAAGAGGTTCAATTAAGTAATCCTGCTGAGGTGAAAATCCTTGGAAAAAGATGGCCATCTTTGTAGGCATGTGAAAGGAAATAGTCTTATCCAGGCTCTCTTACCCGGAAGAATCTTTCTGGGTGATTCAATTTTATTCCCATTTCTCTTCCTCTCTGCCAGGGACACACACTCTTTGGGCTTATTTTATATTCCTAGAGTGATCTCCTAGACTAGCCTTATGAAGCTGAACTTCTCAGAGGGCCCTCCCCAGGGAAGTGTTCCAGTTCCCACTATAGTCTAGCTGGTCCTTATTGAAGAAGGAAAACATGGTGGGCCAGGCAATCTGTGTGGCTGATTCCCGGCATCTGGTTGCAGGAATGCCAGGACTTCAGTGATGGTCCCAAAGACCCACTTCATGCACAGAGGAAGCTGTGGGTTTTCCAAACATTTGTTGCGATGCAAGTACTTGATATTGAAGGGTACTTGTGTCAGAAAGAGAGCCATGGTTTGTACTCTCAGAAGCCTTCACAGAAGGTACCTCCTCCCTTCCTTTGGGAGATATGACTATAATATACACAAAGTTTGAGCATAGATTTTTAAAATATATATGTATTTGCAGAAACAATAAAAAAAGATAATGTTGTGGCTGTGTGAGTCAAAGGGGAGTTGGTAAAACAAATGTTTTTGGTTCTCCCAAGGAAAAGAATAAATCAGGGTGCTGTTTGTTTTGGTGTGGAAAACCTGTAAAACAGGTTCCAGGGCCAGATTAGGCATGAGGGAAAAATGGAGGTGCTGGACTAGAGTTGGGAAGAACTGAGTTCTTGTTGCAGGCCTGGTCACTGGTTTCCTATGTGTCTGCGATTGGCTGATTTCACGTCTGTGTGTCTTTGCTGAATGAGAATTATGTTGATGCCATTTGGTGGCACAAACTGTGTCAGTTGTTGTGATTGGTCATTTGCATTACCATTTTATGGAGGAGGAAATTGAGGCTTTGAGAAAATCTAGTTCAAGTTCCCACAAGTGACTACTGACATGGCCAACCGGGAAATCTAGTCTTGCTTCCCAGGGTAGGGAAATGAAGTCTGGGCATTCACAGGCCTGTGGTGAGTTCTAATGAAATAGCAGTAGAGATACTACTTTTGTATAAAACTTGATCATCAGTTAAAAGCAGTGGTTCTCAACCTTCCTAATGCTACGGACCTTTAATATAGTTCCTTGTATTGTGGTGACTTCCAACCATAAAATTATTTTTGTTCTACTTCATTACTATAATTCTGTAACAGTTATGAATTGGGTAACCCTTGTGAAAGGGTCAGTCGATCCCCAAAGGGGTTGAGACCCACAGGTTGAGAACCGCTGATTTAAAGGCTCTCAAAAACTCATATCTAGTCGATGAAGACTCATAGTGACACCATAGGATGAGGTAGAACTGTCCCTATGGGTTTCTCTTACTCTTTATGGGAGTAGAAAACGCTGTCTTTCCCCCAAGGAAAGTAGAGCTGAACTGCAAATAGGAAGGTATGCCTCTGGCTGGTTTAAAGACTAGTAATTCTCTCTTTCCACAAGGAAGGTACATATCTGAACTGTGAATAGTAATACATATTGTAAATGGATTTTCCCCTCCCGGGAGTGAATGGTCTTTGTGAGGATACCAATTTGATAGAAAATGTCGGGCAGAAAAAGCAGAAAGACAGTATTGGGATTAGGTACCATGGTCTCCAACTACCTCTCAATTTAATTTAAGCCTCAAGGCATCCTTTGAAGAAAAAAACGGTCATTGATTTAACTTTGTTCTCTATTGGACCAGACTGCAGAGTTTTCTTGTGGTGGTTGTTTGCTTGTTTTGTGTTTTCCTGAGTAGCTGTCTCTTCTCCCCATGATAAGTATTGCTGTACATTAACCCCAGCCCTTATTTTGTGACATAAAATCAGAATGCCACAGACTTTTATTTCAAAGTGGAAAAGCCCTTGGAGACCATCTTGGTCATTTTGTGCCTGTCTGGAAAGAGGTTGTTTGGCCCCAGCCCTTACTGTCTCGTCCCAGCTCTCTCCGTATTTCTGTGAACAACAACGTGGGAATCAGCCACTGTGTGCCGGCAAAAGAATGGCAATCGGTACACACCGCTGGGTCAGGGCCTCAGGGGAATTTGCCATTTGTATTTAGCCTGTTTCCTCTGCAGTCGGTTTTCAAAGCAGTTTTTGTAAATGTCCTCCTCCTTAAATGAATTTCAAAGAGCTCTTAAAAATAAGAATCCCACTAATTAGCTCAACCTAGGAAATAAATTAATGGAGTGAAAAGAAGGAAGTCATGGCTTGCATCCATCAGATTAATACAATGTAATTTACTTTGTGGGCTCCATAAACCTTCTGCTTTGGGGCATTTTTAACCCAAAACAAATGAACATATAAATTGTTTACAAATCGCTGAATTTAATATAGTGATTTAGCTGCCTTTTTAGTATTTCAGTTAACAGATGGATCACATTAAAACAAATAGTTGCTCATTTCAAACATACATTGCATTTAATGTAAAGGATGATATAGCACAGGATGTCTTTGGAGCTCTTAAGGCAATAAAAACCAATTTTAAATCCCCTCATTGTTAAAAATGCTAACTTCTGCATAATAGAAATAAAAATCATAAATCTATCCAAGATGGGGAAGGCTGTGTAGGAAATATGAATTTTCCTTCCTGAAGTTTTAGCTATTATACCCAATCTTGTCAAAATATTGGACTGGTGACTAATGAAAGCCTACTGGGAACTCTTTGAGAGAAAGAGATGCTGGGACACCCCCCAGCTCTCAAAAAATGTACAGAAGAAAACCATAGTCATGTATATGTACATCCTCCTGGAAACAGGAGTGTCTCTCCTTGTCACCTGTCAGCTTTGTGAGAAATCAGCACCAGATTTGCTTCCCATTACCAAATGGTGGCTTTTATGGTCATTATTCTATTTGTCAGATGACAAAGGACATCATTCATTGTGTAGTATTTGGGTAGGAAAAAAAGGTTGGAACTGATGCTGCTGTAATTTAGAGTAGTTGACTATAAATTGGGCTGATAGATATTTAGATAATTGTGAGTAAACCAGAGAAGGGAAAGGTAGAACAGAATCAGACCAAGAGATCGACAGAGAGACCAAGATGAAGCGTTAAAGGTGTTTCCTCCTCATAGTAAAGCAGGCAAGGGAAAAAGTTATGGAAACCTTTTAGCCTATAGTCAAACACCTTGAAGGAAAGCCTGAGAATCAAAGAGTTTTGGGGGACATCAAGGTCAATTGGACCAAAAAATACAGCTAAATGTTCTGCATCCTACTTTGATGAGTAGCAACCGGAGTCTTAAAAATTTGTGAGTAGTCACCTAAGATGTATCTATTGGTCTCTCCTTGTCCAGAGGAAAGAAGAGTGATGAGGATACAAGGGAAGAATTAGTTCAATAGAGAAATGGAGCCCATGAACATAAGTCTCTGTGATCCTGAGACCAGAAATAGATGGGGTTTGGCTACCACTACTCACTGCTCTGAGCTCCTGTCTGAATAGAGTGGAGGGGTGAGGGGAGGATGTTGAATAAAATACGAAATCATAAAGTAAAGGTTTACTGATCAGAGAGAGACTGGTAAAATCTCGGAGATTCTGACCTTTTGCCACTCCAGATGTGGAAGTGATTTGGCTCAATTTTCAGCCAAACAATAGGCAGTTCTGTAAGGGGAACAATAGCACTAAGAAAATAGTCACACCTTCAAATAATCGAATATTTGAGATCAAAAGGTAGAATTCACCTAATGACAAAGTTCCAAGGAGTTACGAAAGAAGGACTAGAAACAGAAAATGCATCAAGTGAGACAAATGATACTACATTGTTGAGATTATACACTTTGTATGAATAGAAAACTCATTTGTTCTGTAAATCCTTCAAGTAACTGACAACCAAAAAGTTTTTAAAAGAATAGGCTCACCCTCTTCCCCCTTTCTGCCCACCAAGAAATATAAGGTCCCAAAGAAGTTTCACTGGAACATAATTGTGAAAAAGGAAACTAAAATAATGGAAATCAAATTTAAAATATTTTATAATACCTAGGTTATGATTGCAAGTGTAGGCTAATTCTTATAATCATATTCAGTATTAATAAGACTTGAGGGCATAATTATTCAGACAAAACTACTTGAGAGGCTGTGTTTGATTTTCACAGCAAGTTTATAAAAAGGCTCTGTCTCCAGGGCTTTTCTTCATTCTTTGCTATTTAAATCACCCTCATTGAAATGTCTTTCCTGATATCATCCTTGTCAATTTTCTATTCTTTCATGATGAACTGTTCTAATTCTGCCAGACCTTCATGTGTCGATGGCTTGGCATTTGATGCATGTGTTTCCCTAACTCCCCTTCCATTGACTTTGTGAAATCCTGTACCCTCTGTGTAAGCCATACTAAAAACCATCATTAGTTTAAAAATCAATCCTTCTACTCCAGTGCATATCAACTCATTACATGGAAACAGAATCCTTAAAGTGCATCTGAAGTGCCAGGGGAATTTTAAAATCATTCTTTCCTTGACCAGTTGAAATCTTGGTATCAGTCATGTTAATACTATTAATTTTCTTAGCAAAGACTCCTTCAATCAAATAATGTGGCAGCATGTGTCAAGCAGGGTTCTCTTAGAGAAATAAAATCAGGACATTAGTAATTCTGTTTATAAATTTATATAGAAAGAAAGGTATATAAGATAAGAAAGAAACAGTTAACTATCTATAAAGCAGTACAGATGGCTCGGTGCAACTCACTTGCATGAGACAGCTAGAAGCCTCGCAATCCTTGAGGGCCGCTGAGTAGTCCTCTGTAGAGCAATTCAGGCTATCTGGTCACAGGCAGCAAATAGCAGAGCAGGTCACCAACAGTCAGCCAGATGACAGAGTCCAACAGTTCCCAGCTCAAGAGATGTATATCCCGGGAGTGTGACAAAGTAGGGCTTGAAGGAACCTCAACTCACAGCTCCACAGTCCACGATTAGGTGTCCCACGGGTAGTGTTGCTTGGAGGTCGAGGCACAGGATGAACAAGTCAGTTCTCTGGTCCAAAGATCCAAAAGCAAGAGAGAGAGGGTGGGACTTGCTGAGCCCTTCCTATCTCTGCCCTTCAATTCATCCTGTGTGTTCATTGGCCGTGCCATCACAACAGACCCACCAATCTTCTGTGGCCATGTTGGCATAACAAACCTACCCATCACTATCCACCACTTGCCAACATGGCACCTGTACACAATTTTTTACCCATATAGAATTTCCATGAAATAACACTTATACTTACCATCAAGCATCTATCTACATGTAAATAAGAATACACTGAGTCCAATTGTAGCTGATATATCATACATGAGCAAAGAAAAGATTCAATAAGCTCATAAACAGAAAATACATGAACAATCACAACCCTCGCTTCTGTAATTGATCACGTGGTCATAATTGGTAGGTAGAACTACCTTCTTCTACTATCCATTTTGTATTACCTTTGCCCTCAGCAATCACTTAAGCTGGTTGTGGTTTTTTGCCTGGTGGGGTGACCCAGACCTTCATTCCTGAAGGGTCTAGGTCATTAGATGTCCTGGCATGATGGGATTGCTATAATTTACCATTAACTTTTATCACAGGGCATGGTAGCACTAAGAGTCGGCCTATGGGATCTCCTGGATTCCAGACATATTCCTCTTTACCCCCATTATGTAACACCAGTCCAATTTCTTCTTGATAATCTGGATCAATCACACCATTCAGTACAGTGACACCCTTCCTGATCTGTTGATCCAAAGGCATGAGAAGCCCAAAGTGGCCAGGGAGCATTCTCAGCTGCCAGTTCAGTGGAATCCATGCTGTGTTTCCAGGTGGGAGAGTTCCTTCCTTCGGGACCAGGACCTCCAGTCCCGAAGAACATAGGGTTGTTGGGACAGGACGCAAAAATGCTGCAAGTGGGTCAATAGGTGTAATAGTGAGTGGTGCCACTCCAGTCTCCACCCCTTGGTTCCTAGACTCATGACTCCTGGCTATTGGAGACACAGCACCACATATTGGCCTCTGGTTTAAAGCGTATACAGCTTCCTGGAGATCACTGCCTCAGCCTCGCAACTTGTTGCCATGTAGTTTGCGTTGCAGTTGTGTCTTCAGGAGCCCATTCCATCGTTCTATCAAGCCACCTGCTTCAGGATGATGAGGAACATGATATCACCAGTGGATTCCATGGGCACGGGCCCATTGCTGCATTGAATTTGCTGTGAAGTGAGTTCCTTGATCTGAAGCAATGCCAGTAAGTCCATGAATGGTGGTTTGGGCAGAAACATTGCGTGCAGGGAAGACAAATTCATATCCAGAATAGGTGTCTATTCCAGTGCACCTGGAATAGAACAAAGCACTGCCCCTCCAGGATGGGAGTGGTCCTATGTAATCAGCTTGCCACCAAGTTGCCGGTTGATCTCCCCGAGGAATGGTTCCGTACCTTGGACTTAACGTCGGTTTCTGCTGCTGGCAAATAGGGCACTCAGCAGTGGCTATGGCCAAGTCAGCCTTGGTGAGTGAAAGTTCCTGTTGCTGTGTCCATGCATAACCTCCATCTCTGCCACCATGTCCACTTTGTTCTTGTGCCCATCAGGCAATAACAGGAGTGGCAGAGCAAAGAGGAGGGCTAGTCTCCACAGTGCGTGTCATCCTATCTACTTGATTGTTAAAGTCCTCCTCTTTAGAGGTAACACTTTGGTGAGCATTCACATGAGACATGATTGCATTTACTTTTTTGGCCCATTCAGAAAGATCCATCCACATACCTCTTCTCCACACCTCCTTGTCACCAATCTTCCAATCATGTTCCTTCCTAGTCCCTCACCATCCAGCTAAGCCATTAGCCACAGCCCATGAATCAGTATACAGCCTCCATCTGGCCACTTTCCCTTGTAGATGAACTGAACGGCCAGATGCATTGCTCAAAGTTCTGCCCATTGGGAGGATTTTCCTTCACCACTATCTTTCAGGGAGATCCCAGAAAGGGGCTGTAGTGCTGCTGCTGTTCACTTACGAGTGGCACCTACCTATTGTGCAGAGCCATCTGTGAATCAAGCATGACTTTTCTGTTCTTTAGTCAAATTATTATAAGGAACTCCCCAGGAGGTCATAGATGCAGATTTGGAAAGAGAAGGTAATGTGACTGGAGTGGGGACTGTGGGCATTTGGGCCACTTCTTCATGCAGTTTACTTGTACCCTCTGGTCCTGCTTTGGCCCGATCTCGTATGTACCACTTCCATTTAACAATGGAGTGTTGCTGCGCACGTCCAACTTTATGACTCTGTGGGTCAGACAATACCCAGTTCATGATGGGTAGTTCAGGCCTCATGGTGACTTGGTGGCCCAAAGTGAGGCGTTCAGTCTCCACCAAAGCCCAGTAACAGGCCAACAGCTGTTTTTCAAAGGGGGAGTAGTTGTCTGCAGAAGATGGCAGGACTTTACTCCAAAATCCCAATGGTCTACGCTGTGATTCACCAATAGGGGTCTGCCAAAGACTCCACACTGCATCTTTATCAACAACTTCCACTTCTAGCACCATTGGGTCAGCTGGATCATATGGTCCCAGTGGCAAAGCAGCTTGCACGGCAGCCTGAACCTGTTGCAGAGCCTTTTCTTGTTCCAGGCCCCACTCAAAATTGGAGGGCTTTCATGTCACCTGATAAATAGGTCTAAGTAGAACACCCAAGTGAGGGATATGTTGCCTCCAAAATCCGAAAAGGCCCACTAGGCATTGTGCCTCCTGTTTTGTTGTTGGGGGAGCCAGATGCAATAGTTTGTTCTTCACTTTAGTGGGAATATCTCGACATGCTCCACACCACTGGACCCCTAGAAATTTTACCGAGGTAGAGGGTGCTTGAATCTTTGTTGGGTTAATTTCCCAACCTCTTGTAAGCAGATGCTGTACTAATGAATCTAAAGTCTTTGATACATCCTCCTTAGTGGATCCAGTCAGCATAATGTCATCAATATAATGGACTAGTGTGACATTTTGTGGAATAGACAGGCGATCGAGGGCCCTTCGGACTAAATTATGGCACAGGGCAGAAGAGTTGATGTACCCCTGGAGGAGAGTTGTGAAAGTGTACTGTTGCCCCTGCCAGCTGAAGGCAAACTGCTTTTGGTGATCCTTTGAAATTGGTATCGAGAAAAAGGCATTGGCCAGATCAGTAGCTGCATACCAAGTGCCAGGAGAAGTATTAATTTGCTCAAGCAATGAGGCCACATCTGGAACTGCAGCTGCAATTGGAGTCACCACCTGGTTAAGCTTACGATAATCCACTGTCATTCTCCAGGATCCATCTGTCTTCTTTATAGGCCAAATGGGTGAGTTAAATGTGGTAGGAATCACCACCCCTGCATCATTTAAGTCTTTGATGGTGGCACTGATCTCTGCAATCGCTCCAGAAATGCGGTATTGCTTTTGGTTTACTATTTTCCTAGGCAACAGCAATTCTAATGGTTTCCACTTGGCTTTTCCCACTATGATAGCCCTTATTCCACATTTCAGGGATTCAATGTGGGTGTTCTGCCAGTTACTAAGTATGTCTATTCCAATGATGTATTCTAGAACTGGAGAAATAACCACAGGATGGATTCGGGGACCTACCGAACCCACAGTGAGGCATACCTGAGCTAAAACTTCATTAATAACTTGACCTCCATAAGCCCCCACTCTGACTGGTGGCCCTTCAAAACATTTTGGGTCCCCTGGAATTAATATCAGTTCAGAGCCAGTGTCCAGTAATCCCCGAAAAATTTGATTATTTCCTTTTCCCCCAATGAACAGTCACTCTTGTGAAAGGCCACAGGTCCCTTTGGGGAAGGCTAGAAGAAAGACTAACAGCATAAACCTTCGGTGATGTGGCAGGGTCCTTCTTCCAAGGGACCCGGCCTTCCCCTCATTCAAGTGGTTGTAGGTCTGTAAACTGGCTCAGGTCTGGGAATTGGTTGAGTGATCGTGACTGCCTATCCCTCTGTTCATCTGATCCAGCATTCTTCTGCCTGTATAGGTCACATAAATATTTAGTAAGTTTCCCATCTATTTCACTCCTAGGGACACCAGACTAAGTAACCAATGCCATAATTCCACACGAGACAGGCTGCTTTGATTACCAGGAAAGCCTTGTTGTCTATTATAACCACATCCATCCTGTCTCTGCTGATTCAGTGCTGACTTGCCCTCTGTTACCACGGAGTCCAATCAGCCCCATCGTGGGCAAATGTCGGAGTTCACTTAAGGCAGTTCCCACAGTTAATCCTGGTGCACACAACATAGCAATTATAGGAGTCTTCAAAGATGCTGGGGCCCACCTCATAAACTTATTCCTTATGGTTGTAGTGAAGAATATGTCCCAGGACACCCCCTTTTGGGGTCTATGGGAGTATCCTGATAGATCCGTTCCACCATACCAATTTCCCTCAGTTTTTGGATGCCTTCTTCTACAGTGTTCCAAGGTAGGTCAGGCACCTAAAATTGGTTGAATCTAGGCCATCTGGCAGCCCATGCCTCAGTGAACCAGCCAAATAAGGAGTTGGATCCTCTCTTAGCCTCTCTCGCTGAGACATTGAAAGAAGAGTCTGTGCTTAGGGGTCCCATATCCAGAAACTCAGACTGATCTAATATTGCATTTCTTGCACCAGTATCCCACACCCTCAGTAACCATTCCCAGGGATACTCCCCAGGTTTTTGCTTGTATGTATTTGAAAGCTGAGCAATTCTTTGTGAATATAGCGTACTTCTTCTTGAGTAATCACCTCGGCCTCACCCTTAGGAGCTTTCCTTGCCTTAATTTTAGTTACAGGTCTAGCAGAAACTATCAATGGTGAGGGTGTTTCTTGGGTGTTCTCAGCACTATCTTGTAAGTCATCTCCCTCAGGCAATGGTAGAGATGCAACCCCACCTGGCATTTCACTTTGAGTAGGTTGGTTGATCTGCTCAGGTGTGGGTTGTTTTGTTGATAGTAGACTACTATCTTCAGCTGGGAGGGGCAGATCTATTGACTGGACTGATTCAATTGTTTCTAATGGTGGCATAATATCCTCCTCTTCTGGATCATCAGCCCATATATTCCCATCTCATGTTTCAGGGTCCCAATTTTTTTCTATCAATGCCCTCACTTTGGCTTCGGACACTGCTCTAGATCTGCCATTCAGCTGATGTTGTAATTCATCCACTCGCATAATGAGACTTTGGACCTGGTTCTCAGCAATATCGGCTCTTTTACTACAGGCAAGAAGGCTCTCCTTTGTAACACAGACAGAACCCTTCATGTCTGTGAGTCGGCACTTAATGCATGCTTCTGAGGCCCTGAGGCAATCCCTCTCCTTAATCACATAGTCCATTGTAAGGAGCACCAGCCAACCAGCTTCCTTATACTTGACATCTTGACAAAACTGCTGGAATATATCAAACATACATTCTCCCAGAGCCTCTCCTGTAACCAACACCCCATCCATTGGTGCTCCTACTTTAGGTATTAGCTTTGCTATTTCACACCATGAACTAGTAGGATTGGCAAAATTACCCATGGCTTTAGGTCTAGAATTAGCATCACCAGTGCTCTTAAGACTAGTCAGATTAGAGAACCAATCAAAGAACCCCATATTTATGATTTTATTTCTCTAGAAGCACTCCTGGTACCACTTGTGTCAGGCAGGGTTCTCTTAGAGAAATAAAATCAGGACACTAGTAATTCTGTTTATATATTTATATAGAGAGAAAGGTACATAAGATAAGAAAGAAACAGTTAACTATCTATAAAGCAGTACAGATGGCTCGGTGCAATTCACTTGCATGAGACAGCTAGAAGCCTGGCAGTCCTTCAAGTCTTGAGGGCCGCTGAGTAGTCCTCTGTAGAGCAATTCAGGCTATCTGGTCACAGGCAGCAAATAGCAGAACAGGTCACCAACAGTCAGCCAGATGACAGAGTCCAACAGTCCCCAGCTCAAGAGATGTATATCCCAGGAGCATGACAAATTAGGGCTTGAAGGAACCTCAACTCACAGCGCCACAGTCCACAATTAGGTGTCCCATGGGTAGTGTTGCTTGGAGGTCGAGGCACAGGATGAACAAGGCAGCTCTCTGGTCCGAAGATCCAAAAGCAAGAGAGAGAGGGTGGGACTTGCTGAGCCCTTCCTATTTCTGCCCTTCAATTCATCCTGTGTGTTCATTGGCCGTGCCATCACAACAGACCCACCAATTTTCTGTGGCCATATTGCCATAACAAATCTACCCATCCCACAGCACATACCTTATAGGGAAATGTTAGAAAAATCAAATTAGTATGAGATATCATTTTGAATAAAAAGTTTGGATATTCCAGCAAAAAAAGGGGAGTGGTGTGCCTCAAGATTCCAGATAAGTGTTTCTATTCCCCTCTTCCCTGTATTAAGTGCAGACATGGTTATAATAATGGCATTTCATGTTTATTTTGCAATTTGTGATATTTGCCATAAATTGCAAGTATTCTTTAATCTACATGGCAGGCAGATATAATAAAGCTGCTTTATTTTCATAATCTGGATGTCTTAAGAATTTCATTTCTCTTTTGAAGAGATGCTTAGTTCCCGTGGAAGGGAATATTTGAATCCTAGGCCCCATTCATTATCAAGCCTGTTCATCTCTCCTAGTTGCATGCCTCATTGGAGGGGGTTGGAGGAGGGCTCCCAAAGTATACTAATGCAGCCCAGGCCTCAGTTGTGCAAAGCATTCAGCTTATTGATGGTAAAACTTTGCAAGTTGAGATAGCACAGAGGATGAATATCGAACCTGGGACTTTGGAAGTCTTCTGTCTCTCATTGATTCACCATAAGAATGACACTCTCAGTTTGCTCCACTTGTCTTTTGCCCCACCTCGCACCCTTTTATATCTGCAGCCCTGGGACAACCCACCACTTCCCTCAGCTTGGGGACAAATGGATTGTTCCTGTTGAAAGTTTTTCCATGTTCAACCTCACCTGGACTGTGCTCTCCATGAGCACCTTTCTTTCAAGGTATTGAAGCTCCTGAATTCTAGCCTTTGGTTTTGTTTGGTTGGGAAGTTGTTTGCATAGCCTCTGGCCCCTGCTGCATCTTTTCTTTACACTAGCATCTCTCTGATCTTCTTCCCTAATACCTCAACCCCATCAAGTAAAAACCCAACAATGGCTTCCTAGTGTTCTATTTCAAAGGCCCAAATCCTTGAATTAAGGCGCCGATGGTCTTTACTGGCATTGCTCACCTTCAATTCCCCCAATGGACCATGGTCAGGTTCTCTGCTGCCTTGAACTCAGCCTATAAAGTTTCCTCTGTCTGACAGGGTCTTCTATTTTTCTTTTTTTTCCCTCTTCTATATTTCTTCATATGTTCCTCCATCTAGTCACCAGTTTCTTCCTCTTTCAGCTCTCCCCTGAGAAAGCTTGTCTTATCCTCTCTGACTTTATTAAGTCTCCCTCGAAATAAGACACACAGTTGTAATTCTACATTTAATTGTGTGATCATTTTATGGATGCATATTTTCTAATTTATTTAGGGCAAGAAATCACCCTAATTCTGCTCAACACTGTACCACCATCTCTTAACACATTGCTTAACAAAGAGCCGGTGTTACACATAATGAATATCGGTTGACTGATTAGATTTATGAGCAAACCTACATTTGGAATTGGGAAGCAATAACATTTTTTTCCTTGGGTACACATTCCTATAGAATGTGTTTATGATTTTCTCAGAAATTTTCTGGTTAGTCTGAACCTAGAGATACTGTCTTGGGCAGCAATCTAGTCGTTCCAAGGACTTCCCAAAGCCAAGCCGTTGTGAAAGACACTGTATCTCCCCTGAGCAGATTAATTGTCCCCTAAATATTAGCTTTAACCATATATCCCTGACAGAAGTCACCTTTAAGATGAAAATACTCAGAGTGACATTTAACAGCCCTTGCTTAACAAAATGTTAATACAATGATACATTTTTCCATCTTAGCATTCCATTTTAACATTAGCTAATAATGGAGAATTCTGGGTAGCAGGAAGGCAAGGCAATGAGAATAGTAATGTGACTTTATTTTCACTTTAAATTACATTCACTTGCACCCATCCCCTCTAGGCTGAACCATTAGGCTTATCACCCCAGGGAAGGAAAGAAGGACTGACTGCCTAGTATAAAGGTGCTGTTGATCAGCTTTGGGTTCAGAAGCTGGGTTTCTTGACCTCTTTCACTAGGCAATTATCTTGAAAGCCAGGCTATGTGAAGGGTGAAAAAGGATTGCTAAACTCCACAGTGCTCCCTTTAATGTATCACGAGCCCAACCTGTGGACTAGATCAGCTATCGTGCAGCCAGTTCCAAACAAAACCATAGCTAAGGGGTTTGAAATGTATCCTGGGAAGCCATTGAAGGATTTAAAGGACTGAAGCAGCACAGTAAAATCATAGCTCTGCCCCGTGGGTGACAGCATTTGTTGCATTGCAATTTGGGTCAAGATACAGGCCTGGCATTATTCCCAGAATGAAAAAGAGACAATGCTCCATCAAGATACATGTGGGTGATGGCACTTAGCTCTTTCTGCCATTAACCTGAGTTGCGGTCCTCAGTCTTTCCAAGCCCTCACGGATGCCTACACAATTCTCCATGACCAGAATGGGTGTGCTTCCATTCAGCTTTTCACATTTTCCCAGCACAGAGACCCAAACTATTCCAACATTCTCAGGTTCTGATTAGGAAGTAGCTCCAAGGAGGTAGGCTAGGTTGTAGCCTCTCAATTTGTTTTGTATATTATGTAAAGGCCTACCCATTCTTCAACAGCAAACCCAAGTGTTCATCTTTTCCCTAAAGCTTTCTGGAATCCCCCTAACCAATACTGTTCTTTCTAATGCCATTATACTACATATTGAATTATTGTCTCAAGCTATTCTCCAATTAGGCACAGGGGTTGTTTCTCTGTATGTACACAGCCCACTGCGTGTTCATCTATTGTAATGTGATTGCTTGAATGTTTATGTGATGCTGGAAGCTACACCTGTGTTTCAAATCTATAGTGGGCAGATTTCAGTGACGCTTCCAGATTAAGAGAGCCTAAGAAGAAAGACCTGATAATCTACTTCGTAGAATGTTGGCCTATGAGTGCCTTTAGAATAGCAGTTGAACATTGTCTATCATAGTGCTAGAACATGAGAAGGCTCTCCAAATATGAGTGCAGAAGAGCTGTCTTCTGAAAGTGGCATCAGCCTCAATGATGTGGCTGAAATTAAGCTTTCCGGCTTCATTTCTGATAGCACAATGCACAGTGAGAACCCAAAACGGCAAACATCCATTTGAAGCATGAATCTGGTAAAATTGAAAGTCTTTAAAAATGAAATGGCGTGCAATAATGATCAATATTGTAAGCATGAGTGAGTTGAAATGGACTAAACTGGTTGGCCATTTTGAATTATCCAAACATCAACAATGTGGGAAATGAAAAATTGAAGAGTAATAGCATCATGTTCATCATTAACATGAACATTTCAAGATCTATTCTGTAGGACAATATGGTTAGTGACAGGACAATACCCATAAAACTACATGGAGGGTAATTAGTACTATTATTCAAATTTATGCACCAACTACTAATAACAAAGATGAAGAAATTGAAGATTTTTTACTAACTTCTGTCTGAAATTGATAAAGCATGCAACAAAGATATGTTGATTGATTGGATTACACTACTGGTGACTATATACACATTACCAATCACATACTGCTGATTAGGAACCCTAGTTATGGTTATGCATTTGAAACTACTAGCTTCTCTAGGGGAGAAAGGTTTTTCTACTCCTATAATCAGTTATAGTCTCCGAAATTCACAGGGGCAATTCTACCATGTCTTATAGGGTTGCAGTGAGTCAACTTGATGGCAGTGAGACACACATACTCACACACAAGTTGGAAATAAAATAGAAGTAGTTGAAAAATAGGGTCTTGGTGATAGAAACTACACTGGAAATTGCATGATAGGATTGTGTAAGGCCAATGACTTTCTGTGAATTGTGAATACTATTTTTCAATGACATAAGCAGGCACTGTACATGTGAACTCATTGGATGGAATACACAGGAATCGGATCAACCAACTATATCTGTGGGAAAAGGTGATGGGGAAACACTATTGTCATCAGTCAGAACAAGGTTAGTGTCCAACTGAAGAATAGACCATTAATTTCTCATATGTAAATTAAAGTGGAAGCTGAAGAAAATTTAAGCAAATCCCCAAAGAGCCAAAGTCTGGTCCTGAGTACATCCCACCTGAACTTAGAGACCATCCTAAGAATAGATTTGACTCAAGGAACACTAATTATGAAAGACCAGACAGAGTGCCAAAGGGTATCAAGGAAATTTTATGTGAAAAAAGTGAATTATCACTGAAAAGGAAGGAAAGTCTAAACTCAACATCAGAAATAACTGTGAAATTTTCTCATGACAGTGTAGCTGAAGCAAATAGAAAGGACCAAGAAAAAGAGATGAACAGAAAGCTTCAAAGGATGACTTAAGACCAGGCTTAGACAATCCAATCAAAAGCTCACACTTATCATTTCTTAAGGCTTCAGGTGTTGACAGAATACCAGTTGGAAACTTTCACTCATGTGTGCTTGAAATTTGGAAGACAATTACCTGAGAAAGGCCTAGAAGAGATCATGTGTGTGCTCATTCCAAAGAAAAGTGATCCAACTGAATGCAGAAACTATCAGACAATATTATCAATAGCACATGTTTGTAGAATTTTGCTGATGATATTTGAAAAGCACTTGCAGCTGTACTCAGCACCAAAAATCAAAACTGGCTTCAGAAGAGGCTGTGGAATGAGAGATATCATTCTTGATGTCAGATCTCAACTGAAAGCAAAGAATAGTAGGAATATCTTTAATTGATGCTGCAAAAGCATTCAACTGTGTAGAGTAGTGCTTCCCAAAGTGGGCCTACTCCTTCCACCCCTTTGGGGCACTGGAATGATGAGGGAGGTGGGGCGGAACACTGCAAAAGCAGATCACTGTACTTTATTCTGCATTATGGGTCACAAGATAATGTTTTTAATTGTCAGGTTGGGGGTGGGGTGCTGAATAATTTTTCTGAAAAGCGGGCAATTGGTCAAATAAGTTTGGAAACCTATGGACCATAGCAAACTATGAAAACCACTGTGGAGAATAGGAAGTCCAGGATATTTATTGTACTCTCATGGAACCCATACAAAGACTAAGAGCTAGTCATTTGGGCAGAACAAGGGGATACTGCATGGGTTAAAATTAAGAGAGGTGTGCTTTACAGTTGTATCTTGTTATCCTACTTACTCCATTTGTTTGTGGAGCAAATAGGCAGAGAAGCTGGACACTACATGAAAACGAACTTGGCAGCAGGATCGGAGACTTATTAACCATCTGCAATGTGCAGAGAACACAGCCTTGTTTGCTGAAAGTGAGAACGCACATGCTGATAAAAATCTGAGCAGCAATCCCAGGCTGGACTTCTGAGCTATAGAACTTTTGTGATAATCACTGCAGTATAAAACAAATGTATTTCCTGGACTCTGGTAAGAGGATTCCAAGATGGACATAAGGCTGACTTCCAGGTTTTGAAAACTTCTCTCTGACAAGCTCCCGTTCTAAGAACTGTGCTTTTGAACCTTTCTCCTTCTCCTCCTCCTTGTCCTCCTCCTTCTCAACCCTATAACTTTAAGAATATGTTTTTGAATCAACCCTCTTTTGAATCAACCCAATAACTTTAAGAATATGTTCAAACATAGCAGCTTTTAGGATGATGCAGGACTGCGAAGTGTTCTGTGTTGTCGATTGGGTCACTATGAGTTCAACCAACTCCTTGCCACCTGTGCTTTGTCTTCTGTGGATGCATCACTCAGTGATTGTTGGCCTGCTAAGTCTCAATGACCAGGAGGTTCACCAAGCTTCAAGGCACTGTGGAATGTTCTCGGGACACTTGTTTGGGGAATTTGAAGTGTGTAGATTTGAGGCCCACCAGTTGAGTTTTTTTTTTTTAACTTCAGGACATTTAGATAGTCAAAAAGGCAGAACTACTAATTTATCATTTACTGCCCTTTTTGTCGCTCTTTGTCCCCATAGACTGCCACTTACCAGTTGTAAACCATTTGATATCAGGTGGACTCTGACTCAAGATGATCCTGGGTGTGCCACTGTAGAACGAGGTTCTATGGGACTTTCAGTGGCTGATTTTTCAGATGTAGGTCACCAGTTCTTCCTCTGCTCTGCCTCTGGGAGGAAAAAGATTGCCAATCCTTCTTTTAGCAGAGGAATGATTCATTTGGCACTAGTTGCTATTCAATCTATTCCAGCTCACAGCGACATCATGTGGGCAAAGCCTTTTCCAATGCTGTGAGTTTAAGAAAACTATTACCAGACCTGTCTTTCAAGCCACTCCAGGTGGGTTTGAGCTGCCAAACTTTAGGATAGTAGTTGAGCATGTAACTGTTTTGGCCACCCAGGTACTCTGCCTAGCGCATTGACTCACTGTCATTGAGTCAATTCCAATTCCTAGTGACCCTCAGGACAGAGCTTCCTTGGTGTTTTTGGAAGGGTAATTCTTTATGTGAGCAGACAGACATCTTTCTGCCACAGCACTTTGTTAGTGCTGCTTCAATGTTCGATGAATAAGTGGATAGCTGGGTTACTGTGTGGTTTCCCAAAGCTTTCCCGAAGAGAGGCAGCCTACATTCTTCATCATTTTACTTCAAATGGACAAAAAGAAAAAAGAAAAAGAAGAAGCCAACCTCAGTGCTAAAAGCAAATCAAAAGGAGAGAGATTCTCAGTTTAACAAAATTTAGCATTTTCTGTTTTGTTATTTTCCTGCTAACTTAGACATTTTACAACATTTCCTGTTTGTACTGCTTGTGTGCAAGAGACATATTGGCAGACAGCAGGTGATTCAGACATTCTCATTCTGCTTTCCACATCGCAAGGGCGACTAGTAGTTAGGAAATGTTACCAGTGTCTGACAGATAAGAGCTCAGGAGACCAGACGGTGGCAGCAAGTTGTGAGTGTAGTTGTTATGTGTCTACAAGGCTATGCAATAGAAGATCTGCAGAAATGGAAGACTGGCCCCAAAGAGAGTGGGATTGTAAAGAGGACTCCTCTTCCTCTAGGGGAAAATCCACCCTGCGTGATCTGTTTACACTGTGCTTCAGTAGAATGGGAGTCACTTGGCTGTTGGCTTTATAGATTATAATTCTTGGGAAGACATGATATACTCTTCAGGAAACAAAAAGTGGGGAGGGCTTTTTGTTTCTGTGAAATCTATGGGTCTCCTTTCTGTATGTTCTAATTCTGCAGTATTAAATGTCATCTTGAAATGAATCGGGTATTTAAGCCACAGTGGATGCATAATCACTATTTTTCAAGTGCAAGTTTCTCTTGATGGGGGAGGCGAGTGAGTTGCGGTGGTGACTGATGGTGCTTTTGAGCGCAGAAGGCAAGACCCAAGCTGCCCTTCTTCTGCGCGGGGCTGGGTTTTTCTTTATTACTGAAAGGCTTATAAAGTCTGTTTGGACTGGTGTACACTGCTAGAGTCCGCGCCTGTGGTAAGTGTGGAATGCTAACCACCAGGTCAGTGGTTCAGGAACGAGGGGCTTTCTGTTCCCGTGAAGATTTGGGAAGTCTTGGAATCCTGTGGAGGATGGCTGGACTTAGAATTGATTTGCAGGCATTGAGTTGGGTTGGGGTGCTTCGCTTTGCAGAACCAGATGCCACATGTTCAGTTGGGAGTTAGTTAACCAGGTACTTACGGAAGCCTGCCTCCAGTTGTCTTGCCCAGATTCCCTCGTGTGAACCAGCGAACCCGCCTCCACCATCCCACAGCCTCTGCAGCATGGACACTGAGGTCAAATCCATTGTTGCAGCTGCTGTGTCAATCCATTTCCTTGACGGTTTCCTCCATTACTTTTTTTAAAGAATAATTTTATTGGGAGTGCATACCACTCTTATAATCCATCCAACCATATGTCAAGTACTTTTGTTGCCATCATTTTCAAGACATTTTCTTTCTATTTGAGCCCTTGGTATCAATTTCTCATTTTCCCCTCCCTTCCCCCTCTCTCTCCCACCACGCTCCCTCCCTCATGAACCCCTGATAATTTATAAATTATTATTATCTTTCGTGTCTTACACTGATCAGGAATTTTCCTTCACCCACTTTTCTGTTATCCATCCCCTTGGAAGGGGATTATATGTAGATCATTGTGATCTGTTCCCTCGCCCCCCCCCCCCCCCAACCTTCCCCTTACCTTCCTGGTATAGCTACTCTCAATATTGGTCCTGAGGACTTTATCTGTCCTGGATTCCCTGTGTTTCCAGCTCTTATCTGTACCCATGTACATGCTCTGGTCTAGATATATTTGTAAGGTAGAAGTGGAGTCATGATAGTTGCGGGGGGGGTGGGCGGGGGAAAGCATTAAAGAAGTAGAGGAAAGTTGTAAGTTTCATCAGTGCTATACTGCACCCTGACTGGCATATATCCTTCCCGAGACTCTTTTGTAAGAGGATGTCCAGTTGCTTACAGAAGGGCTTTGGGTGTCCATTCCACACTGCTTCTCATTCAAAATGATATGATTTTTTGTCCTGGGTCTCTGATGTCTGAAACCTGATCCTATTAACATCTCATGATCACACAAGCTGATGTGCTTATTCCATGTGTGTTTTTTTGCTTCTCAGTTAGATGGTTGTAAGTTTATCTTCAAATCTTTAAGACCCCAGACACTATAGTTTTTGATAGCCAGGTACCATCAGTTTTCTTCACCACATTTGCTTATGCCCCCTCTTTGTCTTCAGCAATTGTGTTGGAATGCTGGGTTATCAAGAAAAAGTGTTCTTGCATTGAATGAGTACTTGTGTAGAGGACCAATGTCCATCTGCTACCTTAATACTAAACCTATAAGTATATGTAAATAGATCTATTTCCCCATTTTCATATATGAATATATTTACATATGTACATGCCAGCATTTAGACCTCTATAAATGCCCTTTGCCTCCTTCCTCTATTTCCTTTTACTTTCCTCTTGTCCCACCATCATGTTCAGCCTTAATTTGGGTTTCAGTAATTCCTCTCAGTTCCCTACCAGGCCTCCTATACCCTCCTTGTCATCAATTATAGATCACATAGATTTTAGGTCACATTGATTTTAGATCACTTATTGTTCCCTTGTCCCTGGGTTTGCTAATATCAACTTTCTTTCTCCTGCCTCCCCCTCACCCCTGTGCCCCCCCCCCAATTGTTGGTCCCCTTGTTTTCTCCTCTGGATTGTTTATCCCACCTATATTATCTAGATAGATATGGAGAGTCAATAATAATCACAAAAATAAGGCAGAGCAAAACAAAGTAACAAAACAACAAAATCCGACAAAAAAAGAAAAGCCTATACATAGTTCAAGGTCTGTTTGTTGATCTTTAGGAGTGTTTTTAGGTCGAGTCTTATGGGGTGCCATGCTCTGGCCTCACAGTCTATTTTTTGTATTCCCCATGGACTTCATTGCTTTACTCCCCTTGCTGTTCTGTTGCACACCTTTAGTGTTTCACTTCAGTGTGGTGGGCTAGATCAGGTGCAATTCCCACACTGTGTCTCCAATGTTGTCCCCCATAGTATTTTGGGTCAGTTAGGGACATGGTGTCTAGTAGTGGGGCTGACCCTATGGTCCTCTCTGTGCATTGACTGCTATGAGCAAGAATATCAACCTTGGGGGATATTCTTTCTGATAGATTGGCCCTTCCTGTTTTCTCATCATGCTTTGTTATAGCACCAATATCATCAGTGATTTCATTCTGAGGACAAGTGTGGCGCAAGGCCGTGTCCTAAAAACGACTTGCTATTAAACTGGGAATTAAGTGGGATCTTGAAATCCATTCATAAACCTGTGGCTTATGTATGTCTGGTTCACTTTAGAGAATATTATAAATCATCCTCCTGAGTCTTAAGGTAATTATATTGATGGTGTCATTAATTTAGCCAATGGTACAGAATTTAAAACTGTTGAGAAAAGAAAACTATGCAAATATAGGCTGACTATACCTCTTCTGAATCTCAAATTCCAGGATTTAATCTGTAATTCTCCCCCATTCTTGTTATCACTCTGGATCATCCAAATTTTTAAAATTCAGGTTTGTTCCTCTTTTGTTTCACCAGCCATGACTGGACTGGTTAGGACAGGTTCAAAGCCATTATTTTAAAAGATAAAATTAAGCAAATTTTCAAGTTTCCTTTTGGAATGTGGTGATAAAGTAATCTCAAAGTTTAGGGGAATCTCGGGGGCTTTGAGGTGCCTAGATGTAATGAAGCATTTTGTCCTTCATTCAAAGAGTGCTTAAAATATTTTTCCCTCTTCTTCTCTATGTTATTATATAACCATGGGGGGCAGCCAGCCAATATGTTCAATATGTTCAGTGATGCTCAATATGTTCATCGTGATCTACTAGTCGATCACAAATGTAGTGTGAGTAGATCACATGGCATTAAAAAATAGACATAAGCCTATTGTGTTAGACAGGGTTCTCCAGAGAAACAAAACCAGGACACTAATAATTCTCTCTATATATTTATATAGATAGAAAGATATCCAACATAAGAAATAAAGTTAGCTAATCTATAAAGCAGTACTAATGACTTGGCGCAACTCACTTGTGTGAGACAGTTAGTAGACTGGCAGTCCATCGAGTCTTGAGCACCGCGAAGTAGTCCTCTATAAAGCAATTCAGGCTCTCTGGCTACAAGCAGCAAATGGCAAAGCAGGTCACCAATAGTCATCCAGATGATAGGGTCAGACAGTTCCCACCTCAAGAGATGTATATTCCAGGAGCATGGCGAAGCAGTGCTTAAAGGAACCTCAACACACAGTGAGATGGTTCACAGATTAGGTGCTCCAGAGGTATTGTCTCCTGCAGATCGAAGCACAGGACAAACAAGGCTGCCGGCTTGTCTGAAGAGCCAAGATAAGAGAAAAAGCTAAGGCTTGCAGAGCCATTTCTATCTCCACCTTTCAATTGATCTCACATGTGCTCATTGGCCATGTAGTCACACCAAAGCTACCTATCTTCTTTGGCCATGTTGGCACAACAAATCTACCTATCACACCTATCATCAATCTATCACAGTTAAGTAAGATAGGCTTATGTCTGTTTTTTAATGCCATGTGATCTACCCACACTACATTTGTGATCAACTAGTATATCGCGATTGATGAATTGAGCACCTCTGATATATTTTCTCTATTTCCCATTACACCACCTTTAATCCTGTTGCCCTTCAGTCAGTTCTGACTCATACTGACCCCACTGTGTGTTAGAACTGAACTCCACAGGATTTCCAATCCCTGGGATTTTAAGGCAGTAAATTTAAGTAGATTTAAGATAGGCCTTGTTTTCACAGTTTCACTGGGTGGATTTATACTGCTAACCTTCCAGGTAGTAGCCAAGCACAACCATCTGTGCCCCTCAGGGAGTGCACACCCTCTCCTGAGCTGCTTCTTCACTAGGCAGTATGCCCTGTGCTCCCTGATACTTCCCCCTCTCCTCTGTTCTCTCTGTGGGCATGTCTTGACTCTCCTTTGTACTGGCTCTTCCCTTAGCTGAGTCCTTGTCCTTGTTTCCCAATTCAGATCCTCTTAGGGAGTGTGTGAGCTCTGGGTGCAGGGAGGAGGGACAAGTAGGAGAGAGTCTGAGTTCTTAGAGCCTGCCCTCCCCACGCCATCTTATGATGCCCAATCCAATCCACAGACATGCTTCCTGCCTGGGAGCCTGACTCATTCATTCAGGTCACTGACCAGCTATCAGAGGGTGATTTGTAATCATGACAAAGACAGTTTGTCTTTGATCCTTGATATCAAGAGCAAAGTCCCCCATCATTAGACACCCCTTCTGCTGCTTCTGACATTTTCCAGGTTTGTCTTCATTTGAGCTGGCCTTCAGCCCAGACTGGTTTCAGATGTAAAATCACACCTTTAATTTTAAGGAAATAGAGAATAAATGTAGTGTATTCATTGTCTTGAGGAAATTAAAGGGCTGTTTAAGAAAGGAAAATCATCTGTTTCCTTTTGACATGCTTTTAGAAAATATTTTGGTTTTATGTTGAGAAATTCTCCTGAAATACAGGTCGTTGGCCCTTATGTACCTTTTCCTCAAATGCCACTTAAGTCAAGGAATTGTCCAGATAAACTTGTCTGACCATTTTGCTTTGGGTGGTATACGCTTCAAGAATTCTGTTGGTTTCGGGAAACAGAGATGCCGGTATTCAGACTGAAAGGTATGCTCTTTAAGATAGTGCTGTATGAAATTCTTCCTGACCCCCAAATCAGGTCTGGCCAGTTTTACTCTGGGCTCCTTTCCTTGGCAGTGCTTTGGTATTAGAAGATTTGGTGTTAAAATTGTGGCAAATTGGTGGTTCTCATCGCCAGCATGCTTTTGATTACTTGGTTGAAATGTTAGGCCCATCACTCCTCATAAACTAACTAAATGGAGCTCTAGCATTGGGGTACTGATGTACTCAGATGCAGAGCCCTGGTGGTGTACTGGTTGTGTGTGGGACTGCCCACAGGGTTGGCAGTTCACATCCAGCAGCAGCCTTCCAGGAGCAAGGCTGGGCCTCCTACTCCCACCAGGGGGCAGTGATGCCCACAAAAAAAAAGCCAGCTCGTTTGAGCAGGGAAGATAGAGGCGGCAGTCTGCATGGGCAAAGACTGACAAAGCTGGAAATCCCGTGGGAAACCATTTGCCCTAAAGGGTTACTGTGAGCCAGAATCCACTTGATAGCAATGGGTCTGTTCAATAAACATCAAGAAACTTTTATTATGGGCTTATTGTGGCTTTTGTGTTAACAGTGGTGAAATGCTGATTAACCTCTGATTGTTAAGACATATGTCCACATCTCATTTCCATCTCATGGCCATGAATGGGCAAATTACTTAGCGTTTCAGCATCCGGTTTCATTCTCTCCATCTTAAATACAGATCGCACTGACCCCAAATGCTTATTTGAAAACCAAATAGGATGTATTTGGAGTTTTCAATGTAGTGTCTGATATGCAGTAGGTCCTCAATAAAAATGATGTGGCTGGAAAGGACATCATGCTTGATTAGTGTTTTATAAAGATCCAAAACCTTATAATAAAGAAGTTTTAAGCAAATTCTGTGAGGCAGTTCCCGAAGGCTTGTTACAAAGGTCTAATGACATCTAAGAAGATGTCATTTCTGTTAAAAACAACAACAACAACAACAACAAAACAAGCAGGACTGAGCCGGTGGCGCATTGGATGAGTACAGGACTGCAGCCCACAGGGTTGGCAGTTCATATCCAGCAGCAGCTTTCCAGGAGCAAGACTGGGCCTCCTACTCCCACCAGGGGGCAGTGATGCCCACAACCCCGCCTCCCCCCCAAAGAAACAAGCAAAAAACCCCAAACAAACAGTTTAGTGTTCAAAAGATATAGTGTCTGGGGTCTTAAAGACTTGAAGATAAACAAGCAGTCATCTAACAGGGAGACAACAAAACCCACATGGAAGAGACACACCAGCCTATGTGATCATGAGGTGACGGTGGGATCAGATATCAGAAGACCCCCAAAAAACAAACATCTCAATGCGAGTGAGGGGTGGAGTACAGAGTGAGACCCACAGCCCATCAGTAGACAAATAGGAATCCCCACCCAGAAGGGTCGCAAGTAATGGATGAGGTAGGCAGAGTGCAGAGCAGCACTGATGAAGCACACAGCTTTTGTCTACTTCTTTATTGCTTTCTCCCCCCACTATCATGATTCCAATTTTGCCTTACAAATCTGGCCAAACCAGGGCATGTACACTGGTACAGATAAGAACTGGAAGCACAGGGAATCCAGGACAGATAAACCCCTCAGGACCAATAATGAGAGTAGCAATACCATGAGCATAGGGAGAAGGTAGGGGAGAAAGGGGGCACCAATCACAGTGGTCGACATATAACCACCACCATTCCACCCCAAGGGAAACGAACAACAAAAATGTGGGTGAAGGGAGACAGCAGTAGGTGTAGGATATGAAAATAATAATAATTTATACATTATAAAGCGTACATGAGGGAGGGAGGGGGATAATGAGGGGTATCAGCTGATACCAAAGGCTCAAGTAGAAAGAGAATCTTTTGAAAAGGATGATGGCAACATAGGTATGTTCAAATGTGCTTGACACAATGGATGTGTAGTTGTTATAATAGTTGTAAGAGCCCCAAATAAAATGATTTTTTTTAAAACCCAAAACTTGGTATTAGCCCTGACCCCAAACTTCAAACTATTTTAAGAAAAGTGCCACTTGCTATTTTTCTTCACCAGGACAGCACATTTGTTCATTCTTTGAGGGTTGTCCTGTGAGAATTGTGCTGTGAAGCCTCATTGCGTCCACCTGACGCCTGGATCTTGCCCCTTCACACTTTTTTTGCTTCTATTACTATGCCTCAAACTCAATGAACATTTAAAAGGAGCACAATTTAAGATTCTCCAGAAGGCTCTAACTGTTGTTTTGATGTCGGATCAATGGAAGGTGGCAGAATTCCTCGGGGAAGAAGAAACAGCACCACCAGACATATGTCAACATAATGGAGGTTTTGTCGAGAAACAGCTTCACATTTGGGTATTTTTGATTAATAAAGGTTTCTGTGGTTTTGTAGCAATCTTTCTTGACTGGTCCTCTTTCCTCACATCAAACATGAAGGTGAACCTGAAAGGTTTGTCTTAAAATCCCCATTGAACACACTAGGAGGATCTTGATGGGAGCTCCTGCATGCCACGTGCAGCAGCAGACACGCGCTGGGTCCCGGAGCTGGGCGCCTGGCGGTGTGGAAGGACTGCTAGACCGTAACTACCCAGCACCTGGCTGGCCATGCTGAAAGTGGCACAGATGGTCACTCTGCTGACTGCCGTCATCTGCGTGAGGAGCTCCGTATGGGCTGAAACCAACGCTGCAGCTATTTTGAAGTGATCACCATTTGCGTGTGAGTGGATCGTTATTCTCATCTTTACCTGGTCCACCTCTTCCACATCTACTGCCGGCTCACTCTGATCAGCTGGGCCCTGTCGGAGCGCCTGCATTATGTCATCTGCACTCTGCTCCTCCACATTGCCTCCATCGGATCGCTTCCAAGAGCTGCAGCCAGTCTGAGCTGGTGGCCACGTCAGTGTTCGGTTCCATCACCACCACCACCCTGTGCATGCTGAGCATGTGGTTGTCTTACAAGGTCTCGTGTATCACCCTGTCAACAGATGCCACTGTGGGAGTGAAGCACAGCTCCAGACACCGAGGGATGCCCTGCTGGAGGCCACAGGACACAAAGCCCCGACGAAGGGAGGACTGGCGCCCTGTGGACTCAAGCGAAGGCTTCTGAACCTATGTTCCTGTGTCAAAGTCCTGCTTGGGCCAGCAGGCAACTGAAGTGCCCTTCCACTTTGCCCCAAGATGCTGGCTTCCAGGGCCCCTAAGACAGTAGTCTCGTGGGACACCCCGCCTGCTCTTAGACCCTCCTTCTCAGGGACTGAGGACCCCACCTGGGGGTTCTACTTCTACTTTCACTTAGAACACTCTGGGAGAGAAGCTAT
Source organism: Nesogale talazaci (assembly GCA_004026705.1). Taxonomy (NCBI): domain Eukaryota; kingdom Metazoa; phylum Chordata; class Mammalia; order Afrosoricida; family Tenrecidae; genus Nesogale; species Nesogale talazaci. The sequence continues at coordinate 48,250 of PVJH01003322.1, forward strand.
CAGAAGTCCTCTTACAAAAACATAGTCTGGCCAGAAGACACCCGTCTTCCTTAAAGTGAGGCGTTCCTGTAGAAACACTAGGTGGTCAGTCAGTCACCACTTCTGATTTTGTTACATGTGTCTTTAAATAAAATACCAATTTGGCCAATGGCAGAAGGATTTCTTAATAAACAAGGAGATTATAAAACCAAAAAAAAAAAAAAAGGATCTTGGTCTTGGCTGGAAGCACTCGGTGGAACAAAAAGGATCTGTGAAGTCTCCTTTGTGTCAGATTGCATGGGCATTTGCTCTGCCATCCACTCGTGTATCACTGACTGATGCAATGCAAACAGGTTTTAAAGACCTTCCCACCAAGAAGAGTCTGGTGGTCTTGCATTGTGTTTGAGTCCTTGGAGGACTCTCAGGTGGCCTTTGTGATTGTGAGCCGCTGACTCATGTGACCCCAAGGCTGACACACCAGTCTAATCCTATGTGCTCCATAGGATTCTCCCGCCCCCATTTTCAGCAGTAGTTTGCAGGCCTCTGTGGCGAGTTCATCTTAGCAGTGTGGCAGTTCCAATGAGTTCAGCATCACAGCAACATGCAAGCTTCCACTTAAAGGCAGGTGGTGTGGGATCTGTTGGCCAGGAATTGAACCCCGGTCTTTTGCATAGAAGCCGAGAGTTCTGAAATACTGCTGCCCTCCAGGTGGCCGCAAGGACGAACCTGCAGAAACAGCCCTTGGAGGCTGCGTTGGTTCGTGTATTTCAGAAGAGCAAGAGCAGCTCCAGGTCCTGGCAGCTACCTTGTGTTGTGACCATTTGACAAATGTTCCTATTGATGTTTTCTTCACCCTCCTATAAGGCTTCAGCCATATTGGCCACAGCAGCCAATAGATCAAGATGAGTTGTTTGAAAAGTGTCATCAAGATGAGCTTTATTTTAAAAAAATACAAACAAACCACTCTGCCTCAGGGAGGGAGAGATGGGAAAAACAACGTTGATGGCTGACACATGACTTAGGTCTTGCGTGTTGCTTTGAGATGTCGATGCTGTAGTAACTAATTGTTCCCAGAATCCACATTCCTGACGCCTATTAAAACACACACACACCACTGAAGTTGTATGCTCAACAGTTTGCCCATTTTAATAGTGATCATGAGAACATTAAATGACATTCTGAATTTATATTGTCTTTTTCTGGGAGGTGCTCTAAGCATTTTACAGACAGTGCCTCATCAATCCCCACCACACAGTAACGAAATGTTGGTGGCAGGTAATGTTTGTAATTATACTTGGCTTAGTAAAGGGCCTCTGGGCTTAGGAAAGGCAGCTGGGTGATGCAGCAGTGGGACCTGCTTTGTGGATAGTGACTAAGACCCTGTTTGGTACCTCTGCTTTATCAATTTCCCTCAGCCTCAGTTTTCATCTGTCAAATGGGATAACAGCCCATCTGTCTCCTCATCATAAAAGGATGCTCTGTAGATGATTTTGAGTATTAATTCAGTAGGTTGTAATCTTTTGAGTGCTTGTTATTGTCAGATGTTCTAAGAACCTTTTGAATGTTAAATCACTTGATTCTCTTAGACTCTAAGAAGGGAGTGTAGTTGATAGGCAAACTCTTGCACTACAGAGTTTAAGGAGTTTACTTAGCTAAGGTAAACCAGCAGTAACATGATAGAGGTGGGATTTTAATTTCAGCAGCATAGAACCAGGGACTGTGCTATTAACCACTTTATTAATATTAATGAGACATTTACATAGGAACATGGTTTCATTTCACTGAACAATATTCACCCATCCTTATCTTAGAAGGGGAAACACATTTTGATATTTCCTACTCTATCCATTTCACTAATAAAAACATCACCATGGACCATGAACTTGATTATTTAATTTACTCACATAACTGTCTACAGTTTGAAAAGTTTTGGGTTCTCCCATGTTCCTTCTTGGGTCCTGTGAGAGCCAAACTTTGGAAAGTCAACATAGAAAATGATGTGTGAGCTGAGCCCGGGTGATGCAGTGGTTTTGTGGACTGTGGCCCCCAGGGTTGACGGTTCAAATACAGCAGCAGCTCTCCAGGAGCAAGGCTGGGTTTCCTACTCCCACCAGGGCAGTGATGCAAAAAAAAAAATGTGTAATGATCTGAGGATGGCAAGAGGATATTGGAGATCAAAAATGTGGGTGTGTGAGCAACTGCTGGGTTTGTGCTCACAGCACCATCTCTGGGGGGAGCCATGTGTATCTGAATGAGTGCATTGGGGGTGAATGAGTGCAGCCTCATGCATCTGTCTGACATCACATAGTTTTCATGTATCTTCTAAACCTGTATGCCTGGACATCACCTATAAGGTAAATCTAGCAATCAATCACCACTGATTCTGTATGTATCAGGTATTGCCTGGTAAGAACTGTAGGGAGCATAAGTCATCATCCTTGACTGCAAGGAAATTGCAAGTCATTAGGGAAAATAGACATATATTAAGGAGAGTTGGGAAGCAACTGACTGGTGACTCAACAATCACAATAAAGACCCAGAATTGGACAGTGGTTTGTCTTTTTATACATTGCTTACAGAGTCTGAGCAAATTCAGTGGAAATTAAAAACAACTGGCATGAGGAGCATACATTTTGGAATGAGATCGTCCTGGATTCCAGTACTAGTTTGCCTTGCCTACTGACATGACTTTGGGGCACCTTGCAGAGAGAGCGCTGGTCTGAAGCTGCCTTTGAAGCTCAAGTAAAATGTTGTTGTTAGCTGTGGAACTAGCAGCCCCTGATTTATGGGAACCCTGTGCACAGTGGGATTGGACCAGTATGATCCCTAGACTTATTTATTGACGGATTTCTCGGAAGTAGGTCACCAGGCCTTTCTTCCAAGTCCACCTTTGTCTGGATGTTCTACTGTAACCTGTTCAGCAACATCACAACAAGCAAGCCTCTCATAAAAATTAGGTACTGACTCTGCCTGAGGTACATTGACCAGAAACAAACCCAGGCCTCCTACATAAGAGGTGAGAGTTCTACCATTGTACCCACTTAAGGACTCTGGTTGTGGAGTGGTTCTATGTTGGGTTCCAATGAACATGGTTGCCGTTCAAAACCACCAGCAGCTCCTTGCAAGAGAAAACTAGGGTTTCTACTCCCATGAGCAGTTCGTCTTGATTACTAAAAGGAGTGTCTTTTTGAGTCGGCATCGACTCAATAGCGGCCAGTTTGTTTTGGGTTTTGTTTTTGTTTTAATCCACTTAAGATAATGCTTGTGAAAATATTTGCTGAACCATAGATTGCCTTGAAGGTGTTTGGAGCTGTTGTCTTAAGCAATGCTGCTAAGCACTAGACATCTGCTGCACCAGTGTGTTTCAGGGGCTTCAGTAAAGGAGAGCGGATGCTTCACCTCTGGGAAGTCATTGAAGATGTCCTGGCTGGCGAGGGTGGCCTTGGAGCTTCTGTTTAAAGGGCTCAAGGAGCAAGATTGCAATCAAAGGATGAAGGCAAACAGTTATGCAAAGTTCAACCACTGTTATGGGGCAACTTAGATGTAGCTAGGTTACAGCTCTAAAACAAATAGGAGGGTCCTGAGGTTCCTTCATGAGTGTCCTATGTTCTGTTTGCCAAAGGCCACCACCAGATAATCAGTTAATTTCAAGATCAAAATGAACCCAAAATAGTGCTTGTTCAGTCAATTCCAACTTCTGGTGACATTGCGTATGTCAGAAGAGCTGTGCTCTATAACGTTTCAGTAGCTGATTCTCAGAAGTAGATTGCTTCTGAGTTGCGCTGGATGAACCCCAACCCGCAACCTTTCACTGAGCATCTGTGGCAATTACACAATCTCCTGTCAACTTGAGTGACAGGAGTCTAGCCTGTCAATCAGGTTTCAGCTGACAGAGATAAATAGCTCACTAGAGGCCAGACCCAGTCTCTCTGCCTTCCCTTTTCTGCTGTTCAGATAGAAAACTGGAGGAAATCCGTGAAGATCTGTGCCAGCATCTCAATGCTCCTACTGCAACTGGATCTACAAGACATTCTACCCACTGACCTGTGATCTTCCTGTATTCAGCATCATTGCATGTGCTGCATGAGCCTAAAGAGCAATATATGAATTAGTGTTGCGTATATGGGCTAATACAGACTTAAGAACTTGATCTGGACTGCGTTGGGATGTTTTCTTGATATACAATTGCTCTTTGATATAAAATTCTTTCTTATACACATCAGTGTCTATGAATTTATTTCTCTAGTCAACCCAGACTAAGACAGTATCCAAGTGTCTTAACTGCTTGCCTCAGCCAAGGATGACAAGTCCTGTTTCTGTACAGCCCGAGAGACCTGCTATGAAAGAATGATTTGCACATGTTCAATGAGTTGTCAAAAAAGAAAACAACCATGGGACAGTTACTATGTGATCCCTCAAACCAAACACATTGACTATTTGGCACTCTAGAGACAAGATGTGCCTGTGGTGCCCTCTGCCCCTAACTCACGGTCATTGTCGCTCCTATTGTCTTCTAGGTAGAACTGCCCTTGTGAGTTTCCAAAACTGTAACTCTTTATGGGAGTACAATGCCCAACCTTTCTCACAAGGAGCAGGTTAGTGGTTTCAAACTGGCAACCTTGATGTTTGCAGCTCAGTGTGCAACTACTGTGCCCCAGGCTTCTCATTACGCCCCAGTGTCTAGTAGTCATGTCTGCTGTGGAAGTCCGTACTTAGTTCTGCCTCACCCTCTGCTTCTTTCCCCTCTGTCCCACCCGTGGAGCAGACAACTCCCACTCCCAGGAAAGAGGGAGAAATGTGCTCTAGCTTGGGCATTTCTTTGCTGTCGGGCCATCGGGAATTCCCCTACCTCCCCTTCAAAGTACATTAATACGTAGCATAGAGAGCGTGCATATGTTGAATTTTTGTGACATGTGGCGCTGTCAGTGATTAGTGCCAAATGCCAAAACGCAGGGCTACAACTGAGATGCCGTTTATAATACTGCTCGTGAGATTATTCCCTCGTAGTGTGACTTTCCATTTTCCCTACATAAATAACCTGGGAGATCAGATTGCTAGCATAATTTCTCTGTGTGCTCAACTTGGCCATTTGTAATGAATACGTGAGGTGAAAATTGATCCACATAACCTGGAAAATCGCAACAGAGCTAAGTTCGTTGTTTGCTTTAAAAAGAAAGTCCATTGCTGGTTCCCTTTCTTTTTCCTTTTTAAAAAGGGGCCGAGGCAGTAAGAATATCCTGAAGACTGGCTAATGTACAGCTCAGAAGAAAGGTGTGGAGGGTGGAAATAGCCTTTTAGACATCACAGGGGTGATCTACAGGGGGCACTTGGCAAATGGCTGTGGAGAAGAGCAGATGGCTTCCATCACTCTGCTGTAAATATAGAGTTGTCCAGGGCAGGCAGCCCAGACAGGGCTCTACTGGGCAGTGCAGGAACTTTTGGTACAGGAAAATTAGATGCCTTATGATAGTTCTTATCTTTTCCATATAACAAAAAGCTACCATTTAGAAAGAGCAGAAAGCTGACAGAACATCCTGATGGAATGTCTTCGGATAAAGGGCCGTTAGAGGAGAAATACTTGAAAGGGTTTTGATGAGTCTTTGGGTTCACCTGTGGAGGTTCCATTCCATCACAAGTTTAGATGGCTGTGAAGATAGAACTCAGATTTTAAAATCTTGTGTAATACAATGTCTATCCATTCCCAAACCCTCATCAAGAAGAGCTCATAGGATCCTATGGGCTTGAGGTAGATACAATGTTTTGGTTGTTTGACCCCATTGTTTAAAAATGATTAGTTTTCAATTTTAAAATAGTTCTAATAAATTTTTCACTTCATTAATTTTATGCACACATCAGTGGCATTAATTAAAGGCATCATTTGTGCAACACTCTTCCCCTTCTATTGTGAAATGCATTCATCAGCCTAAATAGAAAATCGGTACTTACTGAGAAATAGTGTTTCTTTCTCCTTTTCTGCAGCTCCCAGTAACTTTTAATCTCCTTTTTGTCTGAGTTTGTCTATTTTAGATAGTTCATATATGGGCAATTATATAATCTTTTGTTCCAGTGTGCTCTGTCAAAAAATGTTATGCCATTTTGCTGTAAAATCATAACCCTGCAACCCACAGTCCTGTTGGAAAATCTGCATTATATGTTTTTACAACTTTCCACCTTTTTTTTTTTGGCAACTTTCCACCTTAATCTGAACCCAGGAATGTATACCTTGTCAGAATGTATATCCTGCCTGGTTCCACAAAGTATATACTGCCCCAGAATGTTATGCATACTAATGCTTATCCAGCTTTTGTATTCAGTTTTGTCTTTTAGGACAATTGCTCCCAGGAAGGCAGAACACACGTGCATTCTGGTAGCTTGCCAGCCAGGTTAAGGTTTGGGACTTATAAACCCCGCACAATTGCTTCTCTGAGCTTGGGGGTTTTGAAGAGACATGAGTCTTCTCTGGTCACTGGCTCAATAAGGACTCCTAATCGGAAACTATGGCATTGTAGTGGCTAATAATTTCTTCTGGGATATAACAATTTGACTTTTTGTGTCTTAATTATTTCATAAAGCATAACATTTCCCAAGTTCGCCTATTCTATAACATGTATCAGAACGTCATCATTTTAAATGGCTGAATAGTATTCTACTATGCGTATATATCATACTTTGCCTTGTTCATAGACATTGGGTTGTGTAAAAATAAATTACATTGTGGAGGGGCATCTTACTTTCTTCAGCTTCACAAGGTGGAAGGAAAATCAAAGTCTACATCACTTTGTAGAAAAGGAAAAATCGATCTGTCTTGGAAAAACATGATCAGACTGTTCCTTAGAGGAAAGGATAGCGAGATTCTTCTTACATACTTTGGATATGTTGTCAGAAGAGTCAAGTCCCAGGAGAAGAACATCGTGTTAGGTAGGGGTGAGGGGCAGAGGAAGAGAGGAAGACCCTCAAGGAGCTGGATTGATACTGTGGTTGGAGAAGTGGGCTCCAACATAGGAATACTTGAGAGGGTGGCGCAGGAGCAGCGGTGTTTTACTGTTGTGAATAAGGTTGCTATGAGTCAGAAGTGACATGATGGTACCTAAATGAAACATCGCTTACTTCTCATTTCTATGTGGCTGAGGCCAGACATGACCCCACCTAACCAACCAGGACACCATTCATCCCTATAAGACTCCATTTTTCTGTTGGAGTCTCGAAGTCATTGCAATGGTCACGCAGAACTCACAGACAAGTGGTACTTATGATTATGGAATTCAGTAAGGAGCTTTACAATTTAGGTATAAAAATTCAGGTAAGAAATGCTCGGGATGCAGTTATTCAGGACAGCTTCTTCTCAGCCTACCACTCTCAATGGTTCTCACCCCCTTGACCTGCCATCTCTCTGTTTGGGAAATGATGCAAAATTCTTTGGGGGCTGCCAACAAATGCCCCAAAGGCATACCACTTTACTATTAATCTCAGCCCAAAGGCACCCAGCTCGAGGTCTGTGGGTCAACAAACCCAGCTACCTCAGTTAAGTGCCCAGAGGCACTTCACAAGCCAGTCTCCTGCCCCAAGGCACTTAGCTTTACTTGCTCAGTGGGCTGAGACATCCACCACTCTGAATCATGCTCTGCTTCCAGGTTCTGCTGCTGTTGGCTCCTTTGTTGCTGGTCTGGTGGTAAAGCTGTCTCCTGGATCAAGGACATTCAGCGCACAGGGATCTCCTGGTGCAAAGGACATGCTCCACCTTTGGCTGTCCTTTCATGAAACTCCCTTCTTGCTTCTGAGATGGCTCATTGTGCCTCAGCCGAATAGCACTCACAATTAACCCTATTAATAAGCTATCACCATTGATGTATATACTACAATCTGTATTTTCCTCCCACCTCCTTATCCAGACCACTTAGAAAGCCAAGGGAGTAATAAAGATTGTGACTAAAAGCACCATTAAATAATTTATTGAAATGAATTATTTTTTTTGTACTGAGAATAGTGTCCCAATGAACATTTACATGCAAGTATTTCTTTGATCTGCTGTTGCCAAATATGAAAAAGTTGGAAAAATAAGGAAGGAACTGTAGTTGGAAAATATAGACTTGTTGATAGAAATTAAGTTGTAGATCACATGACTTCATCAAAAATACCTTTTTTTCAACAACATAATGAAAACTGTACATGTAGACTTCTCCAGACGAAATACACAGAAATCAAATTGATGATAATTGTGATGGAGAACTCAATATCAGCAGCTAAAAACAGACCAGAAGGCTGACTGTGGAACATGCCATTAATTTTTCATACCATTGATTCAGGATATAGCTAAGGAAAGTTAAAGCATCCACAAGATTCAAAATACAGCCTTGACTCTATCCCACCTGAATTTCAAGAACAGGTGTGACGCATTGAACACTAATGACAAAAGAAAGACCTGATGAACTATGGGAGGACATCATACACAAAGAAAGCAAAGGTCATTAAAAAGAGAGTTATGAAAGAAAAGGTCAAGGTGGATGTCAGAAGACACTCTGAAGTTTGTACTTAATGATAGAGCAGCTAAGGCAAATGAAAGAAGCAATGAAGTCAGAGCTGAATTGAAATTCTCAAAAGGCAGTTTGAGAAGACAAAATAAAATATTATAATGAAATGTGCAGAAATCTAGATTTAAAAAACCAAAGACGAACACACTCAGAGGAGCTTAGACTGCAAGAACTAAAGAAAGGATTCAAACATCAAGTTGCAGTATTGAAAGATTTTTATGGGAAAAATATTGAGTAATGCAGGAAATATCCTAAGAAGATAGAAAGAATACAGTCTCTGGACTGAAAAGAAGTAGTCAACATTCTACTCTTTCAAGTGGTAGCATATTATCAAGAAGCAATAATACTGAGAGAAGGTGGCCATGCTGCACTGAAAACATTAACAAAAACAAGGCACCAGGTGTTGGATAGAAGACCAATGGAAATATTTCAACAAGCTGATGAAGCACTGGAAGCACTCACTCATCTCTGCCAAGGAATTTGGAAGACAGCTACCTGGCCAACTGACTGCGAGAGATCCATATTTCCACCCATTTCAAATAAAAGTAACCCAAAGAATGTGCAAGTTATAAAATAATATCATTGATGACACATGCAAGTGGAATTTTGCTGAGGTTCCTCCAACAACACTTGCAGATGTCCATTGACAGGCAGCTGTCAGAGGTTCAGCCAGATTTCAGAAGACAACATGGAAATGATAAAAAATGATCATTGCTGACATCAGTGGATCTTGGATGAAAATAAAGACTATCAGAAAGCTTATTTGTATTTTATGGACTATGCTAAGGTAGGGATCATAACAAGCTATGTATTGGGGTAACCCTACTGCACAAAGCCTCTTTTGAGTGTTGTGAAGAAAGGATGTTCCTTTGCGGACTAACGTGTGCCTGAGCTTAGAAGAAGGATCAACCTGTCTGCCTGCCCCTGTAAAGATGCATCACTCTGCGGCTCCAGGGAGCAGCTCCACACTGTCCCGCAGGGCTGCTATGAATCAGAATCCACTTGGGGGCAGTAGGTTTGGTTCTGGTTTTTGAAGATTAAAGACATTGGCATCTTTTCATGTGCTGTTGGTCATTTGGTTTCTTGGGAGAAATGTTTATTCAGAGTTTTGTCAATGTGTTATTAAGTGGTCTCTTTTTGGATTATTTTATTTGAATACTACTGGACAGCACATTCCACTGGCAGCTTATAATAGGTGTCTCCACTTCCTGAATCACTGTTCCTGATGGCTTCCTACATTTGTGTGCAAAGGAAACTGAATCTGAATTACATGTTCAGAGTTTATAAGTTAAACCAAAGCATGGCACCTGCATATCCTCAGTGTACTTGGTCACAGACCACCTGGCACAAAGCTTGGTGGCTACTTGAAACATAGCCCTGCTTCTACAGAAACACCCCAGAGTCACACTGTCTGAATGACTTCACAATTCCAGCCTTCTGCAATAGACAGTCCTTTTCTTATTAGTCCCACCATTGAAAGAAAGGTTAAGGAAAAGTTAGCAATAGTGTTCTGCAAGTAGCTGATTGCATTATGTTCAGCTCTGGCACAAAGGTCTGAAAGTCCCCTGCACCTGCAACACAGCTGCCTGGCTATGCTTCTTAGCTCGACTGAAGCAAGGAGAAGCTGAATCAAGCATTGAACCTGGTGCTGGACTTCTGGTTCCAATTCTATATTTGCCTAGGGATCTAAAGTGAGGCACTTTGACAGCTTACTACACTGCCATCAAGTCAGGGAAGTGACTCACTTGCAGCCAGCAAGAGGACGGAGGAGAGGAGTGGTACCCTGGGTAGGGAGTGACCTTGAACAGCCCTGAGGGAACCACAGGCATTCGGATGATCCATCTGTCCTTGCCTTCCTGATGGACACTCCCTTCATAGTTATTTCTTTGTGAGTGAAGGCCTTAACCAACAGAAATTACTGCTAATTTTAAAAATCCAGGGCAGACTGACCTGTAGCCACACTCATAAATAAAGTTCCTTTGACTGGAAATGCCCATTCTTCACTTCTTGATAATACATGCTTGCCACTGCTCTGAGCCCAAAGTAAGGGCAATGCTCAGGAATGTCCTGTATGGGAAATGGACAGGTGTAACAGGAACCAGAAGGTACAATCATGTGACCTATGATGGTCAGGGCAGCAGCTCCCAGTTTACAAATATGGTGCATTTTAACGGTAAGCTTAAAAACTCTTAGTGTAGACAGTGTTGGGATTGCACTCAGTCTGACCCCACTACACTGAGGCAAAACAGTAAAGGCGTGCAGCAGAGCAGCAGGAGGAGAAGAGCATGGAGATCCCAAGTGAGTGTCAAGGATACACTTTGGGGTCAAGGTGTGGCACCCCATCAGGCTCAACTGGAGGACACTTCTAGAGGTCAATAAACAAACCTTTAACTATTTACAGGTTTTTCTTTTTTATCATTATTTTTACTTTATTTATTTATTTTCTCTGTACCTTGTTTTTTGTTGTTGTCATCATTTTGTCGCTTCATCTTGCTATGTCTTATTTTATTGTGCATATTATTATCTCTGCAGGTCTATCTAGATAAGATAGATTGATTGAACAGTCCGGAGGAGAAAACAATGGGACCAACAGTTCCAGAGTGACATGGGAGAGTGGGAGATAGGGGAAAGGAGGTGGTGTTGACCAACCCAGGGACAAGGGAACAAGTGATCCAAAATCAAGGACAAGGAGGGTGTGAGAGGCCTGGTAGTGACTGATCAAGGGTAATGAAATCCAGAGAAATTACTGAAACCCAAATGAAGGCTGAGCATGATAGTGGGACAAGAGGAAAGTAAAAGGAAATTGAAGAAAGAAATAGGAGGCAAAGGACATTTATAGAGGTTTAAATAAAGGCTTGTACATAGGTAAATATATTTATATATGATGATGGGGAAATATATCTTCATGCATATATTTATAGGGTCAGTATTATGACAACAGGCAGATATTGGACCTCGACTCAAGTATTTCCTCAATGCAAGAACACTTTGTTCTATTAAATTGGCATCCCATGAGGCTCACCTTCCCAACACAATAGTTGAATACAAATGTGTGCATAAGCAAAAGTAGTGAAGAAAACTGATGGTGCCTACCTTACAAATCCAGCTTGACCAGAAAATGTACACTGGTACAGATAGGAACTGGAAGCATAGGGAATCCAGGACAGATGATCCCTTCAGGACCAGTGGTGAGAGTGGCAATACCAGGAGGGTAGAGGGAAGATGGGATAAAAAGGGGAAACCTATAAAAGGATCTACATTTAACTTCTTCCTGGCATGCATAAAACAGGGACATGGGTTAAGGGAGACATTGGACAATGTAAGATATGACAAAATAATAATAATTTATAAATTATCAGGGGTTCATGAGGGAGGGGGGAGCGGAGAGGTGGGGGGAAATGAGCTGATACCAAGGGTTTAAATAGAAAGTAAATGTTTTGAGAATGATGAGGGCAATAACAATACAAATGTACTTGACATATAATGGATGCATGTATGTATTGTGATAAGAGTTATATGAGCCCCCAATAAAATAACTTTTTAAAAGAAAGGAAAAAAGCCTCTTAGTGTAGAAACTGGATTTATTTTCTGGTAGATAACTTCTTTTGATGCTTGCAACATTTTCTTTTTCAGATAGTAAATATTTATAGAGCACCTACCACGGGAGAATAAGGACTTGACAAATTGGTACACTGAAATTGTAGGATGGGTGCTGTAAATTGGAAGTGGTTATCTAACAGTACCAGCCAGGCCCCTAATAAATGGGGTAATTAAAGTATTTGAATGACATTTGTTTTTCTTCCCCTTCTCAGCCAACCCCAAACTTCTACTTCCTCAATTCAACTGTTGTCTTTGGGAAAAGTAACTTGTTTAAACTTCTCTGAGGAATAGGGAATAGGAGAGTCACAGTCCATTTTGAATGACAATTTGATGTGTTTTAATGACACAATCTAATAAATACAAAGACTTTCCAGGGTCTGGCCCTGGAAGAAGTGTCCTTTGATAGAGACATTTTACCGCACTCTCAACCCCATGGATGTCACCTGCTTTACTTTGGAGGGGTTTGCTTTGGTTTGCTTTCATTTCCCCGATGCCTCCTTCAAGGCTTTTTCTCCTTTATGGTGCAATCATCTCTTCAGGGTGGCCTGGTTCTTTTTTTTTTTTTTTTTCATTTGCCGAGCTTTATTGCGACGCCTTTCCAACCCTCTGAGTTCCACAGAACGCTCACCCGCAGCCTCCCGGCGCTGCTTGGTGGTTTCGCAGCCTGGTGGACAGGTGTGGCCCAGAACAAAACAAGTGCTCGCCCAAGGCAGGGCTGGGCAGCCCCAAGAGGCCCTGTTTACACCCCCAGGCCCCATCTGTGAGGCTGTCAGTGCACAGAGCCCCACGCAGGTGGCATTTCCTGGACTGAGCTCTGGAGATTGGCTGCTTCTGCAGATGGGTCCTTGAACTGTCTGCTCAGAAAACAGAATTATGCACGTGGCCACCCCACGGGGTTTCTTTTTGACCCTTTGCTCCCGGGAGTTACAAGTATCCAATTTATCAAGTTTTGTCTTTTAACTGAAGGCGGGGTCCTAAAAGCTATCTCTACCTTCCCTGGTGGTCTTTTAAGTGTGTCCTCTTTTTATGTGCAAATGTCCCCCAAGTCTTTCTGGGTGTAGATAGGAACCAGTTCTTGGGACAGAAGCTACCATTCCAACCATGTGTCAGCCTTGTGGGAGGGGGGGACTAGGTTGGACGGTGGTGGCTGTCACTCAGCCTGACTGACCGTTTCTGGGTTTCTCCAGGGCAGAGGTGTTCTGAAGGGTGGCCTGGTTCTAAAGCCAATCTGTGTAGTCACTACTCTTAAAAATTGCCCTTGTAAATCATTTAAAAAGCTACCACAGGGGAGACCAACTTTTTGTCTCTCAGGAACTTCAAGCCTATCGCTACTTCCTTTGTATTGGAAGGCAGCCTGAGATTGTTCAGCTAGACACCAAGCCAAGTAATTGACAGCAAGAAGTATACAACTATGAATCTTTGAAAACTAAAATTACACTCAAAGGGGTGAGTGATTCAGCCTCATGGAGGCATGGAGGCTGCTGTGCGTTCAGGCAGCATGGGTGCTCAGCTGCGTCCCCTCTCACTCCTCAGCTGGCTAAGTGACACCCAGAGCTAGAGGAAGTTGTAGCATCACGTCTGTGTTGGAGAGGCTTCAGCTTTGTGCTTCCCCAGCCTCCCCAGGTCACAAATGCATGAAAGAACACACACAGATGTTCTTTTGTTTGGAGTCTGATTCATGACCCATAGCAATCAACATCTGCCCCACTGACTGGGATCCTCATGGCTCAGGACAAGGACACCTTTTGCCCCATGTTTTTTACACAGAAGGTGAGCATAGCTGGGGCTTGGGGGTTTGACCCTTATACAAGGCAGTACTGGATACTGTTTTGGAATTTCAGGAGATGTGAGTGGCATACATTTTTGGGCAAGGGGAAAAAAAAACAATTAATTACCTTGTCAAACTTTTCCTCTGGGGTAGCACAAAAGCCATGAACGCTCAAGGAGTACTGAGTGCTCATTTTCTGTTTCTTCCAAGTTGTGTTCCCAGAAGCACTCGGTCTCCCATCTAGGGCATTCCGTGTTGGATGAACCCAAAAGGAGAGCCTTCACTGTCCCCGAGTCGACTCTGACTCACAGCTGTGCCCTGCCCGACAGGATAGCCCTGCCACTGTGAGCTTCTGAGGCTATAAATCTTCCTGGGAGAATAAAGCCCCATCTCTCTCTTCAGGACAGTGGCTGGTGGTTTCAAACTGCTGATCTTGTGGTGAGCAGATTCATACATAACCTACTAGGCCACAAGGACTTCTGACTGGGGAACATTTTTTCAATATTAAAAATGTGATATTCATCTAACACCTAACTGTGGCCTAATTAAAAAATGAAAAACTGAAAGCAAGGAGAGGGTGTGATGAGATTGGAACTCTTATCCACTTTTGGTGGACTTGTGAATACGTATAGCCTGGTAGAGAGCCCGACTAATGCCAATGAATCATACATCATCTGCACTAGGAAAGTACGTATTTTGAAGGTTGCTTTGTCGAGGGTGCCTCACATCGGCAGGATCAAATTGTCAAGTGAGGGGAAGGGGATGCTGTCTATTGAGTGACTGTCATGGAAATCTCGGCTAGGTCTCTCCGGACAGGTCATCAACCCCACCAGAGGCATGAGGGAAACTGATGGGAAAAGCCAGTCGGGAGAGGGGAAAGGGAGCAATTCTCCCTCCCTCCCTCCCTCTCTCCCTGCCCCTCGGGGGGACACAAATGCACGTCTGTAGGTAGGAAAAGAAGACTGATCTCCCTTTGAGGGGAAGAATGCCACAAAATGCTTTGGGGGGCCCTGGGGATGTGCCTGTGGTGATATGCATCGAATAGACCACGATGACCCAGGCTCCTGGCTGCATCCTGGTACCCAGGCTGGGTGCTCTAGAGTGCTGAATCCTGGATCTACAAGGCATACAGTATGTTCCAAAGGCTGCATCAGTGAGAGTCAATGCATGAACTGTCTTCTACCTCAGACACACTTGCAGCCCAAGGACTTATGTCGGAAAATACATGGAAGGAGAAAACAGCAGAAAACAGTATACCATGATTGCTGAACTCTTGGTAGGCAGACAAACATGATCTTGCTATATTAAGGATCTATATGCTATTTTAAGATATGTATTTTTCTGGCAAACCTGTGACTGACATTCTCAGTGATCATTATTGTAAACTTTCCCTGATAGCCTCATTGTTTGTGTAAGTATCATCCATCCATGAAAAGATTGATTCTGTACAAGTGAACCATACAGGCACTGTGATATGGAGTTAGCCTATATTGACTCAATATCCCTCTCTCAACAGGGCTTAAAAGTTAGTACCAGGGCCTAATCAACCAACAACAATATTCATAGAAAATCATTATGACCCAGGGGGATGATTGGTAAGACTCTGTCATAAATTAAGAAGGTTTTGAAAGACAGACAAACAAACAAACAAGCTTGGACCCAGGCACAAAATCCTACCTCCAACTTAAGAATAATTAGTCCATACATTATAGCCCTGTTCAATACTCACCCCCAGGAAGAGAACACAGATGATATGGGTGTGATGGCAAAATATGGGTTGGAAATTAGATGGTGCCTGACTATTGGATAAACTAGCATCTTGGGTCTTAAAGACTTGTTTTCAAATAAGCAGCCATCTAAGTCTACATTGGAAGCAGTACACCATCATCAGTCACCAAAGGATTGTAAATCCTATAATCTGAAGTTGAAAAGGGAATTAGTATCAGTCTAAATTGGGAGAATCCGGTTTGCAGAAGGCTGTGGATAACAGTGGGAGCCCAAGCTACATTTGTGGGAACTATATAAGCCTCTAGTGATCTCCCTCTATCCATAATTGAGGGATGGGAGGAAAGTGGTTATTAAAGTGCATTGGAGAAATGAGTATAGAATATCAAAGGAATAAAAATGACTTGAACAGTTAAAATCTTGTCAGATGGAGCTGAGCCCCAGTGGCGTAGTGGTTGTGCATGGGACTGCAGCCCACTGGGTTGGAGGTTCAATTCCAGCTCCCAGGAGCAAAGGCTGGGCCTCCTACTCCCACCACCTGAGGGCCATGATGCCTAAAGAAAATAATAATAAAAAAATTTTTTTAAATCTTCTCAGCTGATCCCCACCCTCTGATGCACACTGGATCTGCTCTACTTTTCAACATTTTCTGTATTTTTGTTTGTTTATATTAGGGTTTATGTCAGAGGTGATATGTCATTGGTTGTGTTTTCTGTTTTTCTCTTTTATGGTACATGATACTTAGCATTAATGAACCTATAGGGACAGCAAGTAAAAGAGGGTTTCTTGGTGGAGGAGGTACACTGGTGGTGGTGTTGGTGGTGGTGTTGGGAAGGGGTCTTAAGGGAAACAATGTCAAGGACTCCAGGCAGGAAATGAATGTGTGGAAACTGGTTGTGTTAGCAATTGAACAATAATACTTGATGTGATGGTACTATGAAATGATATATGTATTATCTATTATAAATAAACAAATAAAGCTTGTACTATGGAAAAAATGTAGCATCACTCTTAAATCTGTCTAGTCTTAGGTGTTATTATGTCTTTACATTGGCAATTGAAAAATCATTGACTCCTACAAATAGGAATGGTTCTACTTAAAAATATTTTATAAAACTTCATGTAAGTTAAAACATTAAATGAAAATCAACCTTATTTAAATAATTACAATTTAAAAGATTGATTCAATTAACTTACTGCAGTTTTAATTATCCATGTTCAATAGGATATTTTGCCATTATTATAGTAGTGTGAATTTTATATTTACTATAATTTATATATTTTAGAGTATGTTAAAAATTGTACACAGAGCAGCATCACATTTTTAATTGGTTAGATACTTACTGTTGATAGAATATACAAGTGTAAAGATATGAGGCTGACACCTGACCTCCTGTAATTTCTTAAAGGGAAAGTAAATAGATTGAGACTAGCATCAATCCAAGCCTAATTGCTGTGAGGCAGAGGTCAAACATATTTCCAACTCTCTTTTCCTTCTTTACCAATTCTGACATCAACTAGCCCTCCCAGAGCAAGCTTGGTTTCTCTAATAATTCATCTTCAATATTTCAATAATTCATCTAATTCATAGATCATACTCATACTTGGAGGGTTTATTAGGGAAGTAATAGACTGTAGTTGTAGGATCAGACTTGCTCAGGATATACTTTTTCAAGTCAGGAATACTTACTTATTCTTAGCCCTTCAGAAAAGTGTGCTTTCTTCTGGTCATTGGCCACGCACTCCCTTGCTCTCTGCCTTGCTCAAGCAAGTGGTAGAAAGCGCTTTGAGCATTTTTAATAAATGCACAGAGGGCAGGCTAGCCTGTTTACACAAGAGGTCAATTGGGTGTGGTCAGCAAGCCTAGATCTCCGATGAAGTGCCTGAAGGTCGGTACTATGCAAGTGAGGCTTCTGTCCAGGGCACTCCGCTTTACCATGTGCTGGGAAGCCCAGTGCTCTGTCTTGTACTATGGCTCTTGATTTTGCTGCCACTGCTTTTCCGGTGTACCTTTGGTGTTCCAAATTTAGCCCCTCAATGGAGGAGTTTCAATGTGCAGGAAACTCAGGATCCTGGAAACAGTCTCCACTCCTGGCTCTTATTGTGTAATGGTAGTAAGAGTCTCCTTCTGCTTCTGAGATGGCTCATTTTATATCCAGCAGATGGCAACACTGACCAATACCCACCTTAGCAGTCCTAGTTTTTCTAGTCACAATGAATCCTGTTACCAATAACTCACAGTTGAGTCCTTTAATGCTATCAAAGTCTTCCCCACACTTTCTCTTACCCAGAGCCACCAGGAAAAGAGAATGTACTCACAGTCTGTGCTGTCCCAGCCAGTCATTTGAGGCCAGGGCTAGAAGAAGCACAGGAAGCAAATCCCTGCACTGCAATACAGCATAAAGACATGTTGCATTGAACAACATAATTAGTGAAATCAAAGCAAGAAAATATGTTTAATGAATCACATATAACTCCTGTATGTATATTCTTACATCATTTATTCAGATGCTGGATATCCAGGTATGTCCAGTAATGAGTAAATTCAGTCATCTTTGATATCTTGTGATTGGCAGTTATGCAAACCCATAACTTTGCACACTTAAAAATTTTTCTTGTGAACTTATATTTCTCAATGAAGGAAGATCACATATCTTCAAAAAGTTTGTGAAGTGGATTTGTAGCTTTTAAATATGAGGAGCCCTCAAAAAATTGTGGAAGAATATAATTAAAAGATAATGATACTCTATTAAAATAGAAAATATCAATAAAAATGTTTTTCACATTAAAAAAGACTTTGATGGTTATGGGGAGCCTGGGAAGGGTAGGTGGTGGTGGGCTGAGGGAGAAGGAAAGAAAGGGAGGGAAGAAATCAGTAAGAGAGAGAGAGAGACAGAAGAGGTACACACATATTAGATACACATTTGCTAGGAAAAGAAAAAGAGAAGGATTGGGCAACAGCATCCTTAAGAGCAGATTACTGAGTCAGTGCTTTGCCTGCTGGACACTCTGTGCTTGCCAGGAGGGAAGATTGACTTGGAAAATGAAAAACCCTAGAAGAAAAGGGTGCAATTCAAATATCTAAAAAAGCAGGTGAAGATGAAGAGATTCTGATGACAAGGAAGAGGGCAGAGGAATAACTCTGGAGGGGGGTGGAAAGGACAAAAGAAAAATTTTTCCAAAAATTTAAAGACAAAATCATGAACAAAGGGCAGGGGGTGGAACTAAGGTACTCTTTGGCGCTCCTTTCACATGCCCATGGAGCTCCTTAGTTCTCCAACACTGACCTCACTAATGGAAGAGGCAGGCCTCCAAATCTCAACCAGCCAATGTTTGGTACAGCTCCTGGTGACATCAGCTGAAGTCATAAATTGTCCGTATTGAGTGTCAGGAGATTACATGCTAACCAGTAACAGCACCAGTTGCTGTTGATTCAATGTAGACTTATGGTGATTTCATGTGTGCCAGACTAGAACAACATTCCATAGGGTTTTTAGTAATGGGTTTTTTGGTAATAGCTTGCCAGGGCTTTCTTCTGAGGTGCCAATGGGTAGCATGGACAACCATAGAGTGGGGTGAGATGCTGAGTACCACCCAGGGACTCCTCCATTCTAAATGTGGTCTAATTATACTCTTCTGCTTGCTAGAGGCTAGATTATACCTCCCATGGAATTGGGAAAGTAAGTGTTTTGCAGTTGCTTTTCAATGCTTGTGCTAATAGTCTGGTAATTGTTTCTTAGCTCATCATTGATGAAGTGCCCACAGCTATTAGCCAGAAAAGCTGTGAAGAAGGAGAAGAGCTCAGTAGCTCTTGCTTCCTTTATCTTTGTGATAATTTAGTTCAAGGTAGCAGTAGTCCTAACACAGCTGCGTAAACTGAGAACACTGGAGAAGCTCCAGTGCACAGGGGGACAGGCCTCAGTAGAGAAACGAACATCTTCTGAGTGCATCCCATTTCTTGAGCTACAGATAATAGCACAACTCTCAAGTCAGTAGAGTGCCTTTTCCCTCCACTTCCCAATTCCCTCTCTTAAAATTGAACAGCAAGGTAACAGCTTTTAAAAATCACAGAAGATATTTAAAATTGCTTGTTATTCATCAGCTTGTCAATATGCAAACAGTGGAAACAGTTTTGTCAGACTGATGAATCACAAGTGATTGTAATAGCTAAATTGGGTGTGTATATTGAGTGTGTCTATACACATATTTTTTCTTAATGTAATTTATTTCTTGTTAGTATGCCCCGAAACTATACCCATCAAATAATTTCTTTTTTCCTTTACTTCTTTGCTGTGATTTGAGTAAAAGTTTTTGGAGAAAGTTGGCTTTCCCCCCAACAATTCATACACATTTTGTATTGATCACAGTCTCCCCCCAGGTAACAGGACTTTCCCATCCACTTCCTGTGTGTACTATTCCCATTAGTCCTTTCCTTTTCATTCCTGCTTTCTGAGCAAACAGTGCCCTTTGGATCTGAAAAGGTTACTTGTTCTCAGGGATGTGTTCCACCCTGAGGATATTGTTTGGCTGAATGAGCTGAGAAGGTGAATTTCATTTCAACCATGAAGAATCTTTAAGGAGTGCCCCACTCTCTATATAGCCAGAAAGCCTGGCACTCGTTATGAGTTTGACTTTAAGTTCATATTGTTCTCCCACTCTACCTAGGACCCCTCTTATGCTTCCTTTTGGTGTAGGTAGCACAGGCATCCAGGTACCATGCAGTCCTTCGGGTCCTATGATGGTCAAGGTTGACACGCTCTTGGTCTATTTGGCCTTTGTACTGATTATTGCCACGTGTCTTGGACTCCCTTCAGTCTCCTTTGCTCTGAATAGGAAGAAACCAATAGTTGCCCCTTGGTGCACACATGTTTGCACACATACAGATTAGCACAGTTTGGATCAATATTTGTGTCTCTTTTGAATCAAATGCTATATCCCATGTTTTTCTATGTTTTACGCTTCGTAATTCCAATTTTCATTCTCTGCATCTTATAATGATCATAAATGCTTATTTATACTCCTATCATAGCTTTGGGTTTTTAGTAGTTTGTAGTCATGAAATCATTTCTTTTTTTTAAAAAAGATTTTATTGGAGACTCATACAACTCTTATCAAGATCAGTGCTTACTTTGATGGCACATATACAGCTCTTATAAAGATCAATATATACATCTATTGTATGCAGACCACATTTGTACAATTGTTGCCATCATCATTCTCGAAACATTCTCCTTCTACTTAGGCCCTTGGTACCAGATCCCCATATTTCCCCTCCCTCACTACCCACTCCCTCTCCCTCATGAACCTTAATAATTTACAGATTATCATTATTTTGTCATATCGTACACTGTCCAATGTATTCTTTCATCTGCTTTCCTATTGTCCGTACCCCAGGGAGGAGGTTATATGTAGATCCCAGCAATTGGTTCTACCTTTCTACTCCACCTTTCCTCCACCCTCCTGGTATCACCACTCTCACCACTGGTCCTGAAGGGATCATCTGTCCTGAATTCCTCATGTTTCCAGCTCCACTATATTTCCCCTAGTCTGGCCGGATTTGTAAGGTAAAATTGGGATCATGATAGTGGAGGGTGGGGGATGGGAGGAAGCATTGAAGTACTAGAGAAAAATCGCATATTTCACTGTTGCTACACTGTACCTTGACTGGCTAGTCTTCTCCCAGTGACCCTTCTGTAAGGGGATGTCACTTCACCTATGAAATCATTTCTTAGCTCTCCTAATTATTTCAATAAGGCAAGCAAACATGAAGGTTTAACTAATTAGCATATATATTCAATTTAGCATGTTTACTTTAGGTCAACTTTAATGGTGTAGTGGATGTCACCGTTGTGTATGGAGCCATCATATAACTTATTTGTATAGGACATTTATAGCTGTCTCCTAGGTCTTTTCTCTCATTGTTTTATGAAGTTTTTATACTGTTTATAGAGATTTATAGTTGTGTCTTTGCTTCTATGACAAAGTATTGATCATACTAGGGATTTATTTATTTATTTTACTAATTCATTCTCAGACAACGGTCTTGCCTTGAAGTGTTGTCTCCAGTACAGACCTGCCCCGGGGGAAATGGGTGCTTCCCTATGATGACCTGCTGATACCCACGTGGTGGCAGAGCAAGGGCAACGCCTTCATATTGATGAGTGGTGAAGGCAGAGAGTCAAGAGAACTTTAAGAAGAGGAGGCTATGTCTGGGATAACTCCCTGCACTCACGACAGGTGTCAAATGGAGGAGTGCAGAGGAAGCATGCAAACCAGGAGGAGGGCTGTTTCTTTTCTGGTTGGCATCTTGTGTGAGTACAGTGTATTTGTTACAACTGATGAACCAATAATGGTATCTTATTATTATCTAAAGTCCATAGTTTCCACTAGGGCATATTGTTTGTGTTGTACAGCCCGGTGGCTCTTAAGAAATGCAGTGCCATGTGTCCACCAAGACACTCTTTCACAGAATAATCTCACTGCTCCAAAATGCCCCAGGTCCAACCTATTCATCCCCGACACTGGACAACTGATCATTTTTATTATCTTGCTAAAACTCCATTGCCAGAGAGTTGATTCTGACCCGTAACGACCCTGTGGACAGAGCCCCGGCGGAGACACTGGGTGATTCCAACTGCTGGTGTTTTGGTTAACAGCCAAGCAGGCAATACTTTCATTACTGTCATTGCCATCATTTTTTTCTCCCAAAATGCCAACTACTTGCAACCATTCCTTATGTAGCTTTCTTGAGCGGACTTCTTATCAACGTGCAGTGTAAATGTTAGCAATGTGTCAGAGGCTGCCTTCATTCTTGACTGCCATTCTTGGGGAAGGCTGATTTTCTCTCTTCTACTTATGGAGATCCTCAACAGACAAGCTTCCCAAGATTCTCACCTGACCAGGTGTGATACTGAAGTAGGCTGTGCATCAGCTGCCCTGTGAGATTACAAGCTCCTAGAGGGAAAGGAAGTTCTATTGGAATCTTGGCTAAACACAGCATTCATCTTTCCAGAAACATGTTTGCACAGAATTGAGTAAACAGAAGAAATCTGAAATTGAAATTAAATGGAAAAATATTGACAAGTCTGGAGTTAATAGAACATGACTTGGCTTTTTGAGGGGACTTAACCAGGATTAGTTAGCATCATGATGTCACAATTCAGGATCAGAGGAAATAGCAAGGTAATGATTTGTGCGGGAAGGTATTTAAAAAATGTTCTGGCACAAGCTGTCCGAGAGAGCTTTCTCTGGAGGAGGTTACTGGTGCTTCCACAAGTTTCCGTGATGAACAACCGAGATATTGGTCTGGGGAAAATGTCCAGGAACAATGACTGCTAGTCACCAGTGTGCTGGCCATTCTGACTCATGGTAGCCTCATGCACAATGGGTTACCAGCGAAAGCCATAAGGTTTTCAATGCCTACTTTCCAGAAATAGGTCTCTAGGCTTTTCCTTCTAGTCTCTCAGTCTGGATGCTCCACTGAAACATGTTCGTCAACAGCACGACACGAGCCTCCACTGACAAATGGGGGTATATGCTTGAGGAGCATTGTCTGGGAATCGAATATGCATCTCCTTCCTGGAAGGTGGGGATTCTATCACTCCCTGTGCTCCTCCTTGGGCTGCCAAATCATCCTGATGACAACTTTGGAATGGCAAAGTCATGCACAAGGAGTCAGTAACCTGTAGGAAAAATAGAGAGTTCTCTCCTGTTGGTCAAACCATGATAGTTTATGACAGGAGAGGTGATTTTGAGGTGTCTGACAACAAATCAGCTCTCTCTACAGTTCTCTTCAGAAGTCTGCCTCTTGGCATCGGCACCTCTGGAGGGTAGGTATCTTTCCTTCACCATGCTGGGACCTGGACCATGACCAAAAGATATCAGGACTGACCAAGGGCAACAGGAGCGCACAAATTAAAGCAGTAAAGTACTCTATAGAGAAGATGAGATTGTTGACAGGTTACTGGGTGCCAGCCCCAAGGGACCTGTCAAGTACCAGTAGGGCTTCTCTCTTCTTCCTTCATAACTGATCTCCAACTGCTGCGATTCTGTGAGGCAGTAAGCATCAATCTTTCCTTGTCTCCATGTCACATCTTTCTCTTGGCATTTATCCTTCTAGAGAATGTGTGCTAATGAAGGGGTCCACCAGATGAAAATGTCTAATAACCCCAGCATACTTTATCCCAGATTTCATTAGGTCAGAAAACAGCAGCATCTTCCATTTTACATTGGCAGCCACAAACTCACCTTTAAGTAACTGCAGGAGCTAATCATGCAGCAAATGCTACCCATGGAATCTGAAATTGATTTTCCTTCCCCTTCTGTCTGGGCAGTGCAGCCACAAGTAGCTTTTAGGTACCCTCCCCTGGCGGTATGGGAGGTTGCCCCTTGTTACAGTATGGTGATGCAAATTTCAGGGAAAGATAACATTTCCTCTCACAACCAGCTCTCCATAACCCCCCACAGGCTGTTTGCAAACTGCAGTTTTCAAATGCCACCGAGAATCATACTGAGCACTCTACTGGCTGCCCAATTTGAACATTGGACATGAGTCAAAATAAGCGATTGAGTTTCTTTGTAATCACAGGCGAGAGAGAGCCTGCGGTAGCCAGAGCTGTCATCAACACCCAGCAAGGGTGCTGCAAATTGTCTTCCTCCCAACCCGCTGCCACTACCACCACCACAATTGGTTCCAGTGCCCACTTCCTAAATGGAGCTATTTGAATTTTCATTGGGATGTCTTGGATTTGAGAGCTTCTCATCAGCTTTAAAAAAAAAAATTTCAAAAGCATTCCACTTCAATTCTCATCATTTTACTCCTCAGTAGAACTGAGAGCATGTGCGTTTTTTATGAAGCACTGATTCTTTCATTTTTTTAAGTGTTTTCAGCAGGCCTAGGTGATTGGTATTTATGATTATTTTCTGGCTGACTGCTGCCTGGAATATAAAGGAAAACTGGAATGACACTTCCTCTCCTCTTATAGGCCTGATATGGTCTCCCTTCTTATCTTTCTATATCCTTTGCCTAACCCTTCATGATGTCACCAGTGTGATCTATCGAGGTGTCATCAAGTGGGCTCCGACCCTGAGCACAGCAGAACGGTCCTGCGTCATCTCACAGGTGTCCCTC
Organism: Nesogale talazaci; assembly: GCA_004026705.1. NCBI lineage: Eukaryota > Metazoa > Chordata > Mammalia > Afrosoricida > Tenrecidae > Nesogale > Nesogale talazaci. Next base: position 72,980 of record PVJH01003322.1, read on the forward strand.
TGTCTGATCCCCTGCTGACAGCCACTGTGTCAGCCCATCTCACTGCTTCACTATGTCTCCACTTGTCCAAGCCCGGGGTCCTTCTCCAGGGATTGGTCTCTGACAGTTACCACTTATCATTGCATTGATTCCTACTAATGGGGATGCCACGTGTTTCCCAGTAGAATCGTGTGTACAGTTTTCAACGGCTGTTTTTTTTTTTTTCCAGAAACAGATAATTTCTTCCCAAGTACCTCTGGGTTGACTAAAACCTCCATTGTGTTGTTGCTGTTGTTGTTCACAGCCAAGCATTTGTATCACATAAGGATTTCCATATGCCTGTGGAGATTCTTCAAAATCTTTAGTGCAGAAGTGGTTGAGGCGAGTCAGACAGCTTGGAACAGCAAGGAGGTAGCTCGGGCAGAGAGATGGATGAGAGTTTTGTCTGCCAGCTCTCTGCAGGTAACTGGGTTGCTTTAATTTGTGAGCTCCTGTTGGCCTTGGTCAGTCCCGATATCTTTTGGGTCATGGTCCAGGTCCCAGCATGGTGAAGGAAAGCCTGAGGTGACAGGTTCTTAGACTGAGGTTTGGATTGGTACTGGAGTTGAGAGTATCTGAAAGGTATCTTGATGCAGTTCCACTTCCTTAGTCCTGAGGTGGTAACCATACTTGCTCTGGCATCCATTCCTGGTCTACATAGAATTGATGCCACAGTTGGCCAAAAACGTGGTATCTTCTGCCATTGCCACTTCATGGAACTGAAAAGCAGTGAGGTTGTCTTCTGCTGGCATCCATTTTGTATTGGGCACTTGATTATAGAAGTTTCATTGCCAGCCCTGGGCATTATAGGCATGTTATAAACTTGAATTTCCAGTCTTACCTGCATTATTGCTGTTACTTTCAACTAGGATTTGTTAAAAGGTATGAGAAAGTACCTGAAAAGTCCCTAGCACAAGGCCAGGCACAATTCAGATTTGGGTAATTGCTTATTGTGTCTTCCTGTTTCCCGTGCTTACACCTTCTGAAGTTCCAGCCAGGGTACTAGGTGCCACTAAGGTAAAGTGACCAGACATTCAACTTTTTTGTGTCTGTGTGGCATCACTGCCCTGGTGGGAGTAGGAAGCCCAGCCTTGCTCCTGGAAAGCTGCTGCTGTATTTGAACCGTCAACCCTGTGGGCTGCAGTCCTACACACAATCACTATGCCATCAGGGCTCAGCCTATGTCCCATTTTTTTTAACAATTTAATAACATCCCATGGCATTTTAAAAGTAAAATAAATATATTACAATATTATTTTTGCATTCTATGAAAATTTTTGTTGTTCCATATAGACCAAATTTTTAATCAAGAACACCTCCCCCCTCCAGTCAATGGTGTCCCGCTTAAAATCTGGTCACTTTACACTCGGGGTCCAGGGAACAGACCGTGGATTGAGCTCCACTGGAGTAATTATAAGAAAGCCTTTTGTGTTGTGTTGGAACTTCTTCCCCGGCTCAGGCAGCCAGCTGAACTAGCATAAGATCATTAACTTAATTAGTTAAGATCTTTGACTTAGTATCTCCAAATCCAGGGCTTCAAACAAATTCAACAAACTATAGGGTTAGGTTTTTGGTTTGCTTATAAAATGTTCTGAAACCATTTTGGAGAGGGGTAGGTAAGTTCTCCTTTGTAGACTGACTTTATTAGTCTTCGTGAAGTTTTCTCCATTTTCAATCACCATTTCTAACCCATCCCCATCTTCCCTACCCTACCCCATTCACACATAAAGACCCAAGGAAAAGGCTTGGTGAAGTCCTGACTTGCTCCAACTGACTTGAGGACAGGGGTAGGGATTGAGACATTTCTCAGAGTGGGGTTGGGAGGAACTGGAGACAAGCTGGCAGCAATGGCCACAACAGAGAGAGAGAGAGAGTTAGTTCAGTTCTGAGGGAGGGAGAGGAGTGAGAAAGGGAGGAAGGGAGGAAAGGACAGACTTCAGTGTGTGGGGAAGGGTACTTAGTGCACAGAGATGGTGAAAATATTCCCTACACCTGGAGAAGACACCAGGCTTTCATAATCCCAAGCCTGGCCACAACATGTGATTGCCACTTACGTTCCTCTCTCTGAGTTTTAGCCCTTTTGTCCCACCTGCTATCATGTTTTGCCTTACATAGTCACATCTTTTCTTCAAAATGATGTGGCCTCTGAAATCTTTTCTACTCTACCTTCACATAATTTTCTCTCTCTATTTTATTTTTTGCCATAATGCTCACTGTTCACCAACCAGTTGTCATCAGTTCTGGCATGGCAGCCCCATGTGTGTCAGTATAGAACTGTGTTCCATAGGGTTTTCAATGGCTGCTTTTTTTAGAAATACCGTATATATTCAAATATAAGTTGACCTGAATATCAGCCAAGGCACCTAATTTTATCACAAGAACTGCATTAAAATGTGCTGAAAAACTCAGCTTATCCATGAGTATATATACTAGATCTTTTCTTCTGATGTGTCAACTTTTTAGTAAGCGACCAAGCGACCAAGCATGTTAACCAATTTGGACCTCTTAAACCTAGGGACTGTATTCACCACTACTTGATGCTGTCTATATAAATTCCACAAGGACAAGGCATTGTCTATTGTGTCACCCCTCTGATTCCCAGTACCTTGAATGGTGTGTATTATCGGCATCTCAGGAAAAATATCATTTGAAGGGAAGACTGGTTGTATAGGTAAATGTTCTCAGTCTCTGAGACAGCAAACAGAGAGACAAGGGGTCCTTGTATGGAGAGCTGCCAGATCTCCTTTCCTCATATCTTCTATTTTATTTCAGTTGCTTATATGATTTTTTTAGGGTTTGCCTTTGTACTACTATTAAAAGCACTTCTTTTGACTTCTAATTATTGTAGATAATGCTTCTCCTTTCATTAGTTATATTTAATGTACATTAACAGAGTTTATAACATTTAAAGTCCATTTACAAACAATAAGGTCCCAATTGCCTTAGTTTTAGTCATAATGTAAATCCATTCAGCAGGACCTGCTAGACCATTGACACTGGTTTTCATTTATTTCTTGTGTAGCAGATAAGTCCATTTTTTAATAGTGTTTCGTCATAGACCCTTGAGAACACAGTTCTCCCTGGTTTTGCACACTCAACCATTTAATTTTATTGTCTTTCTACTGAATGCAACTTCTGCTGGGTATAGAATTCTTGAAACCCATTTTGTTTCCTTGAGGAGTGGGTACAATTATCTTGTAATAATATATAATATAATGGTGATAAGGTCAACTTATTTTTTCTCCTCTATGATAAGTGAGAAGTTTCATGCTTACCAAAGAAATCTTTATGTTTCCAGTCACACAAATTTACCAGATCATGTTTGCCAATTTTCTCCTGCCCATCCTTCCTCCCTCCTACCTCCTGCACCTCTCTCCCTCACCACGGAGGAAAATTTTATTGTATTTTATTTTTTGCATTTATCTTTTGTAATTTGCTAATATTCCTCAAAAGTAATTTCCCTTCTACCATAATCTCTTTACATTTTTCACTATTTCCATTTAATTTCCCTCTCCTATGTTCTATCACCACCCCCTTCCACACAAAGAACAAACTCATTGCCACTGAGTCAAAGGCAACTCATAGTGACCCATAGCCCAGGAAAGAACTGCCCATGTGGCTTTCTTAGACTGTAACTCCTCAAGGGAGTACAAAGTGCTGGTTTTCGCCTGGGGAGCATAAGAGGTTTTAAGCTGTTGACTTTGACAATCACTGCCTAGTGCACAATCAATATACTACGAGGGCTCCTCACCCACCTCTTTTATTTTCATTGAGCTGCCTTCGGTTTTGCCTTTATTTCTCTAATGGTTTATTTACTTTTAAAATAACATTTCTTTATGTATACTACCATATCTCATATAGAATTTAGTGGTTTAAAAATAGGCTATAAATATTATAAACCCTGAGGATGTGTCTAATAAATCACAAAAAAAAAAAATAAAAAAATGAAAGAAGAAGGGGAAAGGCATATTATTCATTATCTTTTGTGTCTGTGTGTATGGGTGTGTGAGCATGGGTAAATGCTTCATTAAGTTTTAAAAAGTCATGGCATTCTATTTAGTCAGTATTTTGTATCTAGTCAGTGGCAATACTTATTGCCACTTATTGGATGGATAATTTTTATTTGTCATTATTTATTCTTTTATTTATTTTTCCTTGTGATATCTTTGTGTAGAGCCTTACTTATTTCTTTTGGATGACTTAATTTTGAATTAGGTGCCTATTTTCCCTGAACCAGCTGTTTGAAATGAGTTTGTATAGGGAAAGAACTACAGCCACGTTACATTCAAGGAGAGATTTCATTCCAATATTGTGTGAACCATAGTGGCCTTTATTTCCTTCAGTCAGTGATCAATAGAGCTACTGGTAATTCCCCTGTCATGGTGAAAATTTTCTTTTTTGCACACATTTGATGTCTGTGTGACTCCTTATTTAGCCCATTCTCATCTGCTTCTTGGAACAGAAGTGGGTCCAGGGAGGCCTGACCTGACAGCATTTGTAGCCGTTCCCATGGCTGCAAAAGATGAAATATGATTCTTTACTTATAAGCATGTTCTGAACTCTAGACTGTACCTTTCTGACTTCTATTGAGAATGGAAGCCAAGGGAATTGTCTTAATTATTTAGTGCTCTGTAGTACAAATATTACAAGCAGATGACTTTATAAAAAGAACAGAAATATATTTTCTTACAGTCCAGATTTAGGAGTTGACTATAGGGTAGGCCTTCCCTCCCTTGTCTCCGTCAGTTTCCTGTGTCTACCAGCAGTCTTTGTAGAGAATCTGTCAGTCACCTGTCTTCCTCATCTCTCCACTTGAGTCTTGGTGCCTCTTCATTTTTTCACAACTCAGAAATAATTATATTACATGCCCACCCTACTTGGATCTGATCTAATTAACATAAGAAAGGGAATCCTTTTACCAAACAGGATTGCATGCACAAGTTTAGCTGGCAGAATGTGGGAAGGCACGATTCAGTCCTTAATAGGTATCCTTTCTAAACTTTGGATCCTCACACTGTTGGATGCTTTCTCCACCTCTGTTTTAGTGTTTCAGTATTTCATGCCTCCTGACTTCATAAAAGGCAAAATTTGTGATTCTGTTTCGTGTCTTGTATTTGATTTTTAACATAGAAGGAGACTTTAAAATGTTTGTGGAAAAAATGAACATTATTTTTAAAAGATAATGGAAAATGTCTAGAAACACCTGCTTTTTTGTATCATACCACTTTACACATACCTGCACCCACTCACATAAATTGTAGGCACTTAAGGGCATGAGCTAAGGTCTGAGTTTACCTAAAACTAGCACAAACATTCCACATGGCAGATGTTGCACAAATTCTTGGGGATTATCGTCTGACACTTGGTGTATGCTATGATATTTAGAAACCTACTATGTTAGTCCAGGTTGACTAGAGGAACAAATTTCAATGACACACATATGGATATAAGGAAAGGGTTTATATATAAAAGAAACAGGATATTAAGAAAGCATCCCAATTCAGTCCAGTACAAAGTCATAAGTCCGATATTAACCCATATGCCCGATATCAGTCTATAAAGTCTCCTTCTGACTCATGAAGTAACAGGTCAGTGGGTGCAGAGTCCTGGCACTGGCAGGGGACCCCTCATGGCTCCTCACTTCCAGGGCTCAGGGTCCATCAACAGCATCCAGTGGTGGTGGAAGCAACTCATCGCTGCTTCCATCAGGGCAAGGCCATGTGGCTTCTCCTCCAGCTCCTGCAGCTGCTCGGACACTGCCATCTTGTCTGTAATTCCTTGTCTCTGAGACTAACTCCCAACAACTAGGGAGATAGCTTCTCATCTCCACGAGGGAAATATCGCGAGATTTCCCAGACATATCAGGAGAAAGCCATGCCCACACAGACGCCTCATTGGCTACCTAATGGCTATCTCCAGATTAACAGGCTAGACTCCACCCCTACATCTCAATCATGAAATTAAAAATAAGCACAAAACCACCACACCTACCTCACCCTTTATGAGTTTATATATTATCTTTTGGGGTATTATTCTTATGACATTATATATATATATATATGCGTGTGTGTGTGTATACTTGGTATGATTACATATGATACATTTTGAAGACTGAAGGTTTTATAACTTATTCAATGCTTCTAATAAAGAACTATGGGTAAATATCTTTTTCGAACTTAGATGACGTTGAAAAAAATGTTATTAGAAATACCTTCTTCCTCCTTTGTGTCTGAGGTTCTGTAGGTCAGTACTGTGAGAGTGGTTAGTCTGGAAACTCAACCAACTAACCTCCATGTGATCCTTAGATAACCTCTTACTAGCATGTCTTCACATTGCCACCCCCACCACCACCCTGGTAACAATGACTGGTTTAGTCCAATGCCTGCCATGTCTTCACTATAAGAAGCAGGTCACACTGCTCCTGAGGATTCTTCTGACTGTTACTTTGCTCTTCACATGGCAATCCACAAACCACAAATGGACAGTTTCTCATCTGGATGACTCTGATGGGTTTGAAGGTCATCCCATGAGAAAGTCAGGCTTGATATTTGGACTGAGTTGAGTGGAGGAAGAAGACACACTTTTAGAAAGAAAAAAAAACTAGGGTCTTATAAAGCAGAATGGAAAATGTGCATTTGACACCAACCAATCAATGAATTCCTGCTCCAGCTGAGATTTTCACACTTGATAAAGGTCTAGAGAAACTAAAATGGTAATTGCGCTAAGAGAAGCCTCTTTGACCCTAGCCTGCTAGAGACACAATAGAACAAGTCTTTATTGCTTCAAATGAGAAAAAAAAAAAAGGTGTGTGTGTGGGGGGGGAATTTTCAATTTTCTGAGGAGATGGGCTTATAACATGATCACTCTGAAAGCTTTGCCAATACTAGAAGTCCCACTCTCTCTTTTTGCTCTTCTGTTTTTATTCCTTGAACTTCTGTTACCATTTCACTCAAGTCAGCAGGTATCTGTGTATTACCAGTAACTTCTCTTCCCCCTCTCCTCCTTAGTAACAATCAAGGAATGCTTCTTTAAGTATAAAAAGTCTTTCTTAACTTTTAACAAGAGTGGCCTCATCAGCATTTGCCTTTTCTGGTTGACTTACTTCATTAAGCTTAGTGTTTTTGGTGTTGGTGTTTATTGATGTTCAGTTATTTTGCAGACTTATCATTATTCTTTAACATTGTGCAATATTCCATGGTGTCTATGTGCCATTCATGCAGTGTCAGGTGGCATTTCTTTCCCAGCTTTCCCAGGGCCATGCCTTTTCCCCTGTGGTTGCACCATTTGACAGCTCCACCAGCACTGTATAAGGTGTTCAGTCTCCCCACACCTTTCCCTGAGTTTGTTTTCTGGTTTTTATTTTTGTATCATTTTGTTATCAACACTGGAGTGAGATGAAAGCTCATAATTTCTTTGATTTTCATTTCCCTAATCAGCCCTATGGTTTTACATATTTAGTAAGGCAGGGACTTGGGAAAGTATGATTTGGTCTGTAATGTATTTTGGGTTGGGGAAAGGGGATATATGAGGATCATTGACCCTTACTAGGTGTGAGTGAGAATTCTAGAAGCATCTGGCTCCTTGAGATAGTTAAAGTTTATTGTGGCCAACCTAGCCAATAAGTACATGTGAGATTAATTGAAGGGCAGAGTGATAAATGATTCAGTGAGCCTAGCTTTTCTAGTTCTCAGGTCTCTTATTCTCTGATGGTCAGAGCAGCTGCCTTAGCCAGTTCCCTGCTTCAGCTGGCAAGACTCACTTCCTACAAGACACCTCTGAGGAGAAGCCACATGGACCTATCTTGATGTAGCCCTGTGTGCTGAAGCAGCCGCATGAAGACCCCTGCCAGCCTGAGATGCTTACACACCCACTGATTTGGTTTTCCTTCTGCAGTCACCATCATTGCCTGTGTTTTGTGAGATTGAGGAGGAATTTGTGGACTGGTGTAGGATATATGGACTAATGTTGGGCTTGTGGGCTTGGGCAGTATTGGGTTGGGATGCTTTCCTTATATAAAACTCTCTCTTAAACATATGAGTTCCTGTGGATTTGTTTCCCTAGTTTACTCAGACTAACACACTCCTTTTATCTTAAAATAATACTGTAGATCTTATTCTTGTTTTTCAGATGAAGAAACTGAGATTCTTATAAAGTGTTTTGCTCCTGATGGAGCCTGCACTTGAGGTTCTTAGGCTCACAGCCTTCCCCCTGTATAACACAGAGCACTCCCTTCTGTGTGCCCTCAGTTGTGACATACTAAGTAGTGGTCAAGCCACCACTCATTGCCTTTCGGAAGATCCCAACCCACTGCATCCTTATGGAACTAACTAGAAAAGCCACATAGGTTTTCAACATAATCATTTTTATGAGTGCTACATCTTTCTTCAGAAGAGTGCCTGGTGTGTTTGAACTCGCTACCTTGTTTGGCTAGCAGATAAGTGTTTTTAAATTGTGTCACTAGTCATCAGCAGTACCTGCTAGTCACCTAGCACTGTGCTAGAGGTAATGCCAGCAGAAGGGCTGTTAAACAATCACTCCAGCCTACGAGGAACTTCTTTTCAATATTATTGAGTATATTTTCATATTGCAAATACTTTGAAAGCAATATTTCAAAAAATAGTAGGAAGAACAACTTTTTTAAATACTTTTATTGGGGGCTTATACATCTCTTATAACAATCCACACATTCCTCCAATGGGTCAAGCACATTTGTTAGCATCAGCATTTTCAAAGTATTTTTCCCACTTGAGCCCCTGATATCAGCTCCCCACTTCTTCCCCCTCCCTCCCTGACTTACCCTCCCTTGCAAATCCTTGATAAATTACAAATTATTTTTCCATATTTTATATCATCCTTCATTGCCCTTCACCCACTTTTCCATTATTCATTATTATATGTTGATCCTTGTGATTCCTTTCCCCCACCACCCTCCCCTAATCCTTCTGGTATCTCTGCTCTCCTTGTTGGTCCTGAGGGGGGTTATCTACCCTGGATTTCCTATGTTGTGGGCTCTCATCTGTAGCAGTGTACGTGCTCTGGTCTAATCTGATTCATAAGGTAGGATTGAGGTCATAATACTGGGGTGAAGGGAGCACCAAAGAGCTAGAGGAAAGTTGTGTGTTTCATCAGTGCTATACTGCACGCTGACTGGCTCATCTCTTCCCTGTGACATTCCCTTTGTGAGGGGATCGAAAGGCAACTTTTAATCACCCCAGCCCACTAACAGAGCCACTATATTCATTTTGGCCTATGATCTTCCATTCATTTTCCGCATCCATTGAAGTTTTTTTAAAATCTAGTGAAAGCTATATTGTACACATAATTCAATGTCTTGCTATAGTCATAAAGTTATTTTGTCATAAGTAATTTGCCCCATAACCACTTTAATGGCAGTTGGTTATTTGCAAAGAGTATAATCATAAAGCATTTACTAACCATGATATTAAATAATTTTATTTTATTAACCAAGTATCTGGTAAGAACCATATGCCCAGAATCTCCTGTGGGCCATCAATGCAGATGTATGGTCACATTGACTTGACAGGGGTTTTGAAACTGTTATCGCAGGTTAGTGGGAACCCCGCAAAATGAAGGGGAGCCCTGTACTTCGATTCCTGCCTCTTCTACATTCAAGTGCCACCTGATGACTCAAACCACATGCAAGTTTCCTAGGACCTATGTGTTAGAGTTGTAAGGCCATTGGAGAGTCTCCAGCCCTTTTCCCTATACTGTATTTGCTGGACCATAAGACGCACCCCCCAAAAATATGTGTGTTGGGGGGAAAGGATGTGTCTTAGGGTCTGAAGGTATGGTAGCCCAGAATATTTGTTTATGATCCCATGCATTCGCTTACTGTCCACTCCTGTTTGCATGCTGTGCATTCAGGGGAAGTCCTGCCTCCTGGAGTCTCAATGTCAATCAGGTTACATGATGGGCACCGCATATACTTCCCCTGTGTGTGCATGACACCGAAAGACTGGCAGGTAGAACATTGAGACAGGAGGCAGCTAAGTACCAGGGAACATCCTGGTCAGGATTCTGGATGCAGTGTAATGTCTTAGGCAGGCAGAGAGCCCGTCATGGTAAGAGAGAAACAGAAAGCCTCTCCTGCCATGCAAAGCCCTGCCTGTCAGGTTGGTTGGTGCCCTTTAAAAGTAAAACCAAGCCGGTTGAGTTACCGTAAATTACAATACTGATATATGTGGTAATATGTCTCTTATAACAGCTGGCAGTTCTTTCACTACTCTATTTTCCTCAGAAAAACACCATTTTTCTAATGATACATAATATCAAAGATGAAAAGATTAACATATAAAATTCTGTTTAAACTGAAGGTAGTAAAATATGCAAAAGAACATGGGAACAGAGTAGCAGAGAGACTTTTGGGGCCACCTCCAACTGAAAAAATGATAAGAGAATGGAGAAAACAGGAGTATCAGCTGCAAAAATTTGATAAAATTAAGCACACTTTTTTGTGGGCACTCTGAAAAATGGCCACAGTTAGAAGTGGACATGAAAAAAAATAGATCACACATTGTTGGAATATTGGCTTCTCAGTTTCTACAAAAAGGCATCAATGACTTTCCTGGCTCCATCGTGGTGCTATAGATTTATGTGGAGAAGTGGCATTGTTATGTGCACCAAAATTTAAAAAGTGCTTGAGCCTCTAAATCTTTCCTCATTTGTTAATGAAAGTGATGATAGTTCTTAAAACTGTTGCGTTTATGCTTTTAAATATTACCATATTTGCTTTATTTTGATAAATATTTTAGTATGTTGGTACTATATCATTCTGAATATTTTTTCTTGTTTTCCCACTCTGAAAACTGGGTGTGTCTTACCGTCAGGTGTGTTTTATGGTCCAAAAATCATGTTAATTCATGGTCATACCATCTGCTCACTTTCTCCCTGATTATCATGATTTATAGAAACACAGAGAAAGGCTGCTGTGCGGCTTGTGGCCCGGGAGTGCCGGCGACGGTCAGTGGTGGAGATCGGTCTCGGGGCCATGGGCAAGCTCTTGTGGGTCAGTGGCTTCCTGGAGATCAATGAGCCCCTGGGATGCAGCAGCATAGAGTGGCATCTACTTGACTCTGGAACCTTCCTTCTTAGCACACACAGAAGAATTTGGAGAGATCAGAAAAATCATGAATGCTATTTGGCCATTCCTTTCTCTTGTTGTGGTCACTGAAGAACAGACTGCTTGAATCGGGAGAAGTGCCAAAATGGTGGTCTATCTTCACCCCGTTTTGTCTAATGAAGATCCTGGCCCAAACCAGAGTGGTAACAATTCCTACATCAAACTCTCCTTCAAGGACCATAGCCAGATTGAGTTTTACAGGCGCTTCTCAGAGGAAATGTCCCAGAGAAGATGGGAGAATATGCCGGTTCCCCAATCATTACAAATAAAGGATCCCAACCAGGAAGACTGAGTGCTGTGGGAGCGATAGGCATGGAAAGGAACCTGGAAGAAAAAAGAAGAGAAACAGACAAAAACATTCTGAGGCCTTTGAAGACCTCAGCAATCTCATGATCAAGGCAAAGGAAATGGTAGAGTCATCACAACCAATAGCTAATAAGGGGACAACAAGGGGACAACAAGGGGACAACAAGGGGACATCACAAAAAATGAGACCATTTGGTTTAAAACCTACTTGCTGAGCATAGGACCAGCTAACCCAATGATGACAGAACCCCTGGTGCAGGCACACAGTACCACTTGCAGCTGGCCACCCCACCACTCAGAATATTGCAGGTGCCTTTAGAGGAACCAGGGGACACTGTGCCACGACAGAGGTGTACTGCTGAGTACACGGGAGGGAGTTGCTTTCCACAGAAGATGTGGTGACTGCCTGCAAGATGCTGGGTGCCCTGTAATTACCTCTCTGACTTGGAGTCTTTGATAGTGGAGTCCTGGTGATTGAGCTTCAGCGCACAAGGAAGAGGAAATGGTGACCTTAGCCCTGGAGATAGTTTCAGAAAAGAGATCCTTAACATCAGAAGAGTTTGCCAAGCTTGTGGGGCTGTCTGTTCTTCTGGCCAAAGAAAGATTGCTTCTTGCTGAGGAGGTGGATCACCTTTGCTGAAAGACTTCCATGGAAGGGTTGTGGTTTTATCCCTGAGGCCCAGGGCTTTTTGTATTTGGCATAGTTCTCAGACTTACACCATGGAGAGGTTGTGCACAGCACTGAACGAAGAGCTAAACTTTGAGGAACTGAGAGTCCACGAGGCTTTTGCCATGTAATATTAAGCTCTCTTAATTCCTACCTATATGTTATGGTCCAGGATGCTGATGAAGGATAACTTAGAGGGAAACTCAGATACAGGAATGCCAGGGTGAATTTTAAACTATGCTGTGGAGAAGCAATGTTGAACTTGTAATCTGGTGGATTATAACTTGATCCTTAAATCCAACCTTCTTTGAAAAGAAGAAGGGAATTTTGCTCAGGGGCCAGGAAAAAAGGAATGCTGCATACTTGACCAGGTTAGACCATTGCTTTGGGGTGAATTCCCTGCATTATACATGAGGTATTCCTTTGTGTCTAAAGGTCCTGTTTCAGGGGTCCTCATGCAGCAAGTCCTGCTTACGATGCAGAGTTCAGAACATGGGCCAGCACCACTGATTGTCTCAGGGAGAGTTGGACCCCTCCATTCAGCAGACTGTTTAAAGCACCGTTTCGGGGGGGGGGGAGGAGCATAACAGAGAAATCGTCAAGAGAAACAAGTCCCACTGCTAATGATGTTATACCAGCACAACAAACCCCTCTAAAATCTAGCACTGTGATACAAGAGCTTTCTCTCTCCCAATCCTGTGGGCATGGATGGTAGGTTCAGATGGTGGTGGCAAATCCTGCCATCACCCTTTTAGCTGCAGGCCGGTAGTGCTGAAAGACACCCCCCCCCCAGCTATCTCTTGTGTCTGGCAGTTCGTTGGTGCTGTCTACAGCAGGCTACATTGGCTCACCATCACGTTGTCAGTGGTTCTCAACCTGTGGGCCGTGACCCCTTTGGTGGTCAAATGACCCTTTCATAGGGATCACCTAAGACCATCGGAAAACATCTCTCTCCAATGGTCTTAGGAACCAAGAAACCTCTTCTTTATCCATCTCCAGCCAGGTCTGCCCACATGCAGGTACAGCCAGACATGAAGACTGTTACCCATGCTACACCATGCATCAAGACAAAGTTTCATTTATTTGTCACTAGTAATAAATATTTCACAATATATAATTACATATGGTTTTGTGATTAATCTCTATGCTTTAATTATATTCAATTTTTTAAAATGAAAATACATTCTGCATATTAGATATTTACATTATAATGTATAACAGTAGCAAAATTACAGTTATGAAGTAGCAACGAAAAGAATGTTCTGGTTGGGGTCATCACAACCCAAGGAACTGCATGAAAAGGTCTTGGCATTGGGAAGGTAAGGTTGAGAACCGCTGCTCTACATTCATAGGCTGCTGCGCCCGCTTCCTGCCTGGCATGCTCAGGGTTGCATTCCAATATGGTAAAGGCAGTCTGTGAGGTCAGGCCCTCATTTGGGGATTGGCCTGTGGTAGCTGCTAATGGCACCAGCAGTACTTTGGACGTTTTGGAAATAGCCAGCTCCCTCTACAACTCTTGGCAGTGACATCTTCCACTGGAAACCTCACAATAACACTTATGCCATATGATTAGCCAAAGGACATCACAGGGCCTGTCTAGGGTCTAGGTGGTGAGATAAAAGAGAAGAAAATGTTCACTTGGTTCTTGGCATGACAGTGGGTTAAGAATGCTAAAGGCAAGGTGCCAGGAGCGGGTGCGGAGGAGTGGCATGCTCACTGCCCACCCAGCCACTGGAGGAATACTTTGGGAAACTGCTAGAGGATCGCTTTGAGGTTGGTAGAGTGGGCTGCAGGAAAGGGTGCGGAGGACTGGAGGATAGCTTCAGAGCTCCGATGCCCATTTGTGAGGTGGGAGGAGTCCTGTGCAGGCACTGAGAGAGCCCCTGGGATGCCAGACATCTGGCCTGCTTCTCTCCTGCAGGGAAACAGCAGACAGGGCAGTGTGAACCCCATGCACAGGCTGGGGCTCTTTCCAGAAGATTCGCCACAAAGGCAGGGTGAGCTGAGTGAGAACTTCCACTGCGAGTAAATTAGTGGCCCAGTTTCATCTAATAATTTCCTCAAAGATGGTAGAGAGTGCCTTTTTTTGTTTCACTGAAAATTTTCACAGAGGCAGAAAGGTGCCTCCATTCAGACAGCCTTTGGCCTATTGCCAGCTTCCTGTTGCTGGCACACCCAGACTGGTGATGTCAATGATGGGTAGGGCTGTGAGCATTTCCCCTTCATGATAAACTGTCACTGACTCCTGCTGCTGGCATGATGGTTCGGTATTTGATAGTGAATAGTACTTACCCACTCGGGGCATTGCATGCACCTCCATGGAGGAGACCCAGCTTGATGGCAACCAAGGTATCTCTTGTGCAGTGACCCCTTGTTACTCCATGAGGGCTTGAACAGATTTCAGCAAAGTTTCCAGACTGAGAAATGCAGGTCGAGCAATTTGCCAGTGGAAAGCCTGTGAATCACAGCTGCCTGACCCCATCGAATCATAGGAATGACATGAGGGGAGGCAACATTTCCTTCTATCCTTCAGGCTGTCGGAGGCTGGGTTGTCTAGAGAAACAAAGCCAGTGACCCTCTTCTATGTATAAGAAAGAGCTTTCGGTCAGGACATAGACTGTGAAAGCATCCCAACCCTGTCTAACTCAAGCCCATAAATCTGAGACTAGTCCTTAAGCCCTCTTTAGGCTCAGGTGACTCTAACAGCTACACTGAGGTTCAGGAGGGTCACAGACCGGTGGGGGCAGAGTCCCGTGGATCCATAGCCGGTGTAAACATGGCAGCGGGCAGACAGAAGGGGCAGAGAGAGAAGCAGTTCCCAGAAGCCCTCATTTAGCGACAAAAGCCATATCCCCAAGGAAGTGTCATCAAGTTACCACTTGACTGACAGGTTTGACTCCACCCCATCCAGGGGTTTCTTGTTCAACTACCACAGACATAAGAATGCCATGAACTGGGATCAACTTGGGGGTAGCTAACTACCACACTGTACTTGTTTACTTGGAGAAATATTAAACAAATATCATCAGAAATCTCCTTTCCCCCCTTTTTTGAAGGCAATAGAAACTGGCATCTCAGTTCTGTCTTCAGGAGAAGTACAAAATCAGTCTCACACTAGCTGTACTTAGCAGGGTGTTGGCTGTTGTGGGAAACCAGGCATATTCTCTCCACGGTCAAGTTGGTGAAATATGGTTACAACCCTAAAACTTTCAGACATAGTAAAGGCTATGTACAATTTAAAGCTGAGCTCTGCAGTACTGAAGTCAGCAAAGGGGAGGGATGTAGTGGCCCAGGATCCTAAGGGCCTGGAGATATCTCTGTTGAATAACTCTTCTTTACCATTAATCTGCCTTTAAACCTCACAAAAATTTCCCCAAAGAAATCAGTTTTCCCCAGTAGTTATGAACTACTAAAATTTGACTGTAAGTGACACCTCAGGCCCTTTGACACCCTAGCCCCATTGTTCTGTCCAGTGCTTGACAGAAAGGGGAACGCTTCTCATTGCCAAATAAAGCCAGTATTGTTGCAAACCCCACAAAAATAAACAATCTCCAGAATGGAAGTCATGCAAGCGACATTTATCTGAAACTGTGGTTCACTCGGTGCATGTAACCTGGATGGCCTGCAATGAGTTGTTCTCTTCCCTCAAAAAGGCAGCCCTTCATCACAGAAGCCAACAACGTCAGAACAACCTAGGTGTCCACCGACTGGTGAAGCAATAAACAAATGTGATGCATGCATACAATGATCTAAAGGGAAAGAGGTTAAAGAACTTGAACATACTTAAAGCTTTTGATTCTAGGTGTCAATTTGTGTGTCAAGGATACCTGGTAGAGTAGCGAGTCCCACACTTAGCAGTGACTCTCAAGGCTGGGGGTTTGAACCCAACGGCTACGCCCAGAAGAAAGACAAGGTTGACTGATCCTCTGCAGCAGCAGTTCTCAACCTGGGATTCATGGTCCTCTGGGAGTTGAAGGAGCCTTTTACAGGAGTTACCTGATTCATAACAGTAGCAAAATTTCACTTATGAAGTAGCAATGAAAGTAATTTTATGACTGGTGGGGGGGGGGGGTCACCACAACACGAGGAACTGTATTAAAAGGTCACGGCATTAGGAAGGTTGAAAACCTTTGCTGTAGAGATTTCCACCTTCTGAAACCATAGAGAGTAGTTGCCCTCTGTGTTTTAGGGCACCTCTGAGTCGGAATAGATTTGATGACAATGGATTTGGTTTTGTTTATGTTTATCGAGTCCTCCCATCCCTTAAACGAACAGTGAAAAAAACTTAAAGCCATCTGAATGTCAAAACCTACAGAAATATTAGAATGTTACATATTTAAATTAAAATAATTTCATAAGTGCATATTTTCATTTGACAGAGAAAAAATTGCCTTTGAAAGAGGGAAACATAACTATACTGCAAGTTAGAAAGGAAAGCAGAGTTATAAATAAAGAAAGTAGATATTAAGTGCAGTGGAAGAAGGCTTCAGAGAAAGGGATCCATTTGAGGTTTGTCCTCAGGAGGAAGTGGAATTTATACATAGAATGGTAGATGGGCATATGGGTGGATGGAGTATACACTCAGAGAGCACACTGTGAACAATGGCACAGGGCCAGGTACAGGGATAGTCCAGATTTGACTGAGGCTGGGAAGGTGAATGGAGACTGAATTGACAGAGGAAGCTTCTGACCATTCTCTTTTGGGCAGTGAAATTTTGGGTAGGATTTTGACCAGAAAAAGGAGATGAACTTTAAGTGAGTTGGTCTGATTAGAGCACAGTTTCCTAAATTGAGTGGGCCTACTGACCCCTGACCTTTGAGGTTCAGTCCTACATCCTGATAGGTCCTAAGGGAGTGGTTGTATACTCGACGGGTAAATTAAAGAGACATGAGACAAGGCATGCAAAGGCTCTCCTCTTCTGTGGTAACCGGAATCAGAATGAGACAGTGATTTATTCTCTCACAGCCTGATATAACCTCAGACATGCAAGCCACAGTAACACATATGTAACAAGAAGGGGTTGTATTAGAGGTATATATGTAACAGAAGGGGGATGAGCTAGGGGTATATACACAGCAGGAAGGGGAGATCTAGAGGCATACATGTGGCAGGAAGGTACAAATGTAACAAGATGGGCAGGCTCTAGAGTTAAGCTGGTGGCCCAATCTTAGTAGTCTCTGAGCTGGCTTGTCCATAGCTGTCTCTGAGCTCTTATTCAGGGGAATAATGTATCAGAAAGGAGTGGGCCCTACTTAGGGTGCGACAGACAATAGGGTCTGATTGTTTTAAATGGCAGACAACCTGCAGGCAAGTAGCCTTATAGTAGTTGACATTCGAGTGTGTATAGTAGCAACCACATGCTTACAAGTAGCATCTTAAAATTGGCATTATTATGGGTGGACATCATGGGGAATACCTCTTACTTAGGAGAATGTGACGGAAGCACATCTCCAACTCAACCGGGAAGAGTTCCCTCCATAGGAGCCTCTGTCTCCCAGATTCCCTAACAGGTGAATGTAAAGAATTGGTCTGCACACACTTTCTTCCTGGATCTGTTTCCCACACTTATCAGAAACAAAAGCATAATTACACAGAACTCTCCTAACAATTATAAACTTTTGTACTATAGCCATGAATGTGTAGGCATCTGCTTTTGCAGGCCTCCTGGATTACTCTAGTACCCCCAGGGCAGAAGTCTTCCCACATTGGGAAATGCTGGCTACAGCCTGTATGTGGAGTGGATGGGTGCTGGTGGGTATGGGTGCTTGCAAATTGAGGTGGGTGGATGAAGGGATTTGGCATCTAGCAGCCCTTTTCCCTGCATTAAGTAATGGAAGCTACACATGTGTTAGTGATAATAAATCCCCAAGGGTCTAGAGAGTGGAGATGGGTACTTCTTGCTTGTTTTCTCTCCTCCCATAGGTAAGATAATCTGTTGCGTAGGCAGTCATTTCAGGCTGACCTAATGACATGTAATGACTTGTGTCCACAATGTTGCTGTCTTGCTGGCCAGGAATGCTGCCCTTGAGATTTGACAATGACTCCAGCTATCTTGGCCGTGATTCTGAATGGAGGGCAAGAGTATGCCTTGTTGGGAAGTTGCTCCATTTATTCAATGATTCTGAGGTGTGCTTCTGGGGCCAGGGATTGTCCCTGCTTCTGGAGATTGACTGGGGTTTTCCTAACTGCAGCCTTCCTGTAGCCCATAGTGGTCACGGCCAGTGAGCTGTTTGGGTGCCAGCTCTACAACCTGAAGCTGCTGAAGAGAGAGTAGTTCCCCATTTCCATCTTTGAGCACTTCCCAGCTCCTGTTCACAGATCCTATTCGAGCTAAAATGAGTGGCCGGGGGCAAATCATACATAATTTCCTCTCTATTTAGTGACTTCCAGCACCATGGGGCCTGCATGATTTCTGTTCATTTAATTAAAAGTTATATTGGCAAATTGTTATCCTCGGGAGTGTGTGTGTGCAGGGAGCACTTTTAAAATACATTACAAGGTGATTCCCTTTGCCCTTTATTGCTTCTGTAGGGCATTTTGGAACTGAATTGCAAGTTGCACATTTTTGAAAAAGGTGGAGATACTCAGGCCTGGTGACTTTATAAGACAGTGAATGTGTGTGTGTGTGTGTGTGTTTGTATAAAGGACCATCTAGTTATGGGAAGATATAGGGCTGAATAACGAATAGAGTGGTCCTTCCACTCCAGACAATAAATGAATCAGCCATCACTTCAGCCTGAGTGTCTGAATTCCTTAGTTGGTTCTGTCTGTCGAACATCCTGAGGGTCCATCACCTACAATGGGGACCTGCTTTGAGCCCTAGCTCAAGGCAAGCCCCACTTACATACTACAAGAGGCAAGTCAATCAGATGCAACTTTTCTTTAGATTGCTGCACCTCCTAATGTTTTTGTGTAGGTGCAAAATAGCAACAAGTGGACATTGTCAAGGGAAGTTGCCTACTCCCAAGAGCAGTTGACAAAAGCTCGTATAGATATATCCACACTGGGAAAGGAGAAGTTAGGAGATAATGTAGACTAAAAGCCAATAGTGACTTCTGCATGGCCTCTTAGAACCCTCAGAAGCCAGCTCTCCATGGACAAGGGTCTCTTGTGAACACGGTCACTTTAGTCTTGGCCAGTGGTTCTCAACCTTCTTAAGGCCGTGACCCTTTAATACAGTTCCTTGTGTTGTGGTGACCCCCACACACAAACATAAAGTTATTTTTGTTGCTACTTCATCACTGTAATTTTGCTAGTGGTATCAATCAGGTGACCCCTGTGAAAGGGTAGTTCAACCCCAAAAAGGGTAGTCACCCACAGGTTGAGAACCACAGGTCTAGGCTATAGCAGTCCAGGGAGCGATGGTGCCATGATGGGCATGATTACCAATTGGAAGCCACCAGCTGCTGCATGGGAGGAAGGCAAGGCTCTCTATACCCAAAGGGCTACAGTCTAAGAAACTCATGGGGGAAGTTCTACCCTGGTTTACAGAGTCACTGTGAGATGGCATTGACTTGATGGAGGTGAGTTTGTCTCTTTTTTGGTTTGGTAACAGCAGTCCCTGGGTGGCGCAAATGGTCAACATTGCTCAACTTAACTGAAAGGTTGAGGTCTAAGCTTACCCCCACCAAATCATGTGCCTCAGAAGAAAAGTCAGGTGATACACCTCCAGAAGATAACAGCCATTGAAAGCCCTATGGAGCCCAGGCCTACTCTGATCTGTCAACTGGATGGGTTTTCTTGGTTTAGTCTAGGCTACTTGTCCCTGAGGTTGAGGTTTCTGGTGTGAATGAATCGGTTTGGGTCTTTAAAACATTCTGATAGTCAGTGGAGGCTACTAGCTTGGTCACAGTGAGGTTTGTAGTAGAGGGTAATGAAGGGAGGCACTTTTTAATATTAGATCAGGTGGTCAGCATCTGCCTCCTTAAGATTGTGGCATTGGAAAAAAGTCTTGAGGAGGTGAGAGTTAGTCATGAAAATGTTTGGGGAAGGCTGTTCCAGGAAGGGGATACCACTAGTACTCATGGTACTTCCTAAGGCAGAATTGTGATAGGGTATTCCAGGAATAGCTAAGGTGGGTAGAACAAAGTAGGTAAGGAAGAGAGATAAAAGAGATGGAATTGGAGACAGAATATTGGAAACAGACTGTTGTAAGGACTTTGACCTTTATTCCAAGTGATATTGGCCATTGCCATATAGGTGCGGAGTATAGTGATAGTTGATGGATATGCAAATAGACAATTGTAGCATAATGAGTTGTATGCACTGATCCTCTTATGAGAAGGAAACATGTCTGAGAGCATGTAGAGAAGGAATAGCTCTAGGCATAGAGGCTAGAATGTACAATACACATCACCAAAGGGATTATGAGAGAAAGATTATTGAGGCATCTCCAGCCCCAGAGATAGAGACAGAGATGGCAGGAAAATACTTACTGGAGGAAGGGTTGATACATTTAATCCAATTCTTAAATGTTGATAACCCCCTCCTGAGTTTCTTTGTCCTCCTGTCACCTAACAAGTAGAAGGGAAACTCTGTCCTTTGGATTTCTAGGTAAGTAGGGTGGGCCTCCTTGCCTTTGATTTGTTTAGGGTCTCTGAGCATTGATTTAGGAATTAATTCTTCTTCATGGTCTCCTGGCAAGTTCCTCCCCATAGATGGAACCCAATCAGGGTCCCTTACTTGCATTTTGAGGACTGCAATCCTGGGATAGTGCTATGTGGAGTGGGAGGGAGCAAGACAGGAAAGGAGGCAAAGTGGAAACAAAAGTAGCTTATTACTGAGCTAGTCACAGCATTACCAGTGTGTGTTAGTATGGGTAAACCCAAGAAACAAATCCATTGACACACATAAGGATATAAGGGAATAGTTTATATACAAAAGGAATGAAACACTGAGAAAGCATCCTAGCCCAGTCCAGTTCAAAGTCATTAGTCCAATATTAGCTCATATGCTTGATACCAGTCTATAATGTTTCCTTCCGACTCATGAAGTCATAGGTCAGTGGGTGCAGAATCCCGGTGCTGGCAGGTGCTTCCCCATGGATCCTCGCTTCCAGGGCTTAGGATCTATCAACAGCATCCAGTGGTGGCAGAAGCAACTTAGCATTGGCAGGGGTCTCCACATGGCCTCTCCAGCTTCAGAGGTCTGGTTCCATCAGAGCAAGGCTGTGTGGCTTCTCCTCCAGCTCCTTCAACTCCTGGGATGCTGCCATCTTGTCTTGTCCATAGTTCGTTGTCTCTGAGACTAACTCCCAACAACCGGGAGACAGCTTCTCATCTCCATGAGGGAAATATCACAAGATTTCCCAGAAGTCTCAGGAGAAAATCATGCCTACACAGAGGTCCCATTGGCTACTCAATAGCTATCTCCAGATTAACGGGTTAGACTCCACCCCTACATCTCAATCATGAAATTAACATAAGCACATGACCACCACACAGTGTCTTGGTCACATTAGACATCTCTGGATAGCCATGCAGAGTAACTGTCTCCATTGAGGAAGTGCAAGAAAGAAAAGGAACTTACTTTCTGATACCTAATAGCAGTAGTTCTCAATCTGTGCATCGCAGGGTCAAATGACCCTTTCACAGGGGTTGTCCAATTCATAACAGTAGCAAAATGACAGCTATGAAGTGGCAATGAAAATAATTTTAAGTTGGGAGGGGGGGTCACCACAACAGGAGGAACTGTATTAAGGGGTCGTGGCATAAGGAAGGTTGGAAACCACCACCTTACAGTATCCTCTGTTCAGCAATAAAGCTAACATAACAGGGTGTTTGACTTTTGTCCATTTACTGACATGAAGAGCCTAATGTGGTGGTGTTCACTACTTCCAGCTCTGTGGGACCCAGGTCGTGTCCCTAAGTCTGATCTGCCTTGGGGTTTGGACCAGTCTAGGCATCAGAAGCACAAATGCCACAAATGGGCCATGGAAGCATTGGGGAAAGGGGCCTCTCCAACTCATCTCCTGATTCTTGAATTGATCTCTCCTGATAACATGTCCAAAGTAGTGAGCTATAAAAGTTCTTAAAAATTCAAAGAATCCCAACAAGCTTGGTGTGTATTTGTTGCAATGGATTCTTTACTTTGGAGAGAATGTCCTGGCATTTCTTAGGTCACCAGAAGCTCTAAGAACATCACTGGCCCTTTACAGACCCTTAATATAAAAGGGTCTCAGGATGGGACAAATAGGCACTTGGCTACTAGTGGAAAGATTGGTGGCTTGAACCCCCTAGGAAGCACCTCAGGAGACAAGAGTGGCAATCTACCTCTGCTTCTGAAAGATCACTACCTTGTAACACTGTGGACTCTCTCCACTCCATGCACACACATGAGTAGAAAGTGACTCGACAACCTCCAACACCACCATCAATGTCATGGCTGTGTCCTTGAGTAGGGCCAACAGGTCAGCACTCAAGCACAAGGGAAAGGTGGATGGTTTGAGCTTGCCTCGTGTCAGCCCAAAAGAGAAGCTGTGCAGTCTGCTTCTGAAAGGACACAGTATTGAAAACCTTATAGTGAAAAAAAATAAAACAAAAAACCTCTCAGAGCCTACAGTTCTATTCTGAAATGCCTGGGTGGGGTTGCCACGGGTCAGAATTAACTTGACAAGAACTGGATTTTATTTGGGGGTTATACAAAAAAGATAATACTGACTCTAATACTATGTGGATTATTCATAGAGACCATGTTAATTATTAATATATGTAAATTACCTTTCTCCTTTCATCTTCTCTTTTTGTCTCACAAAGAACTGATCACATACTGTCTACTTAAATACTGATCACTGGTTTCATTCTTTGGAAAGATACTTGATATTATGATTTGCCAAACAGAGTTAATTCCAGCAATTTACAAATTTAAAATCAAGACTATAGCCTATAGAGAAGCAAGGATAATTTATTCTATCCTCTTCATACTCATCACATTAATAACTGAGAAGCTGTCTGACACATTCCTGGGTACAGGACCAGCCGTTTGGAATCTGACGGTTTTAGAAACCGTCTTGACAGCCACCACCAGGGCTTTAGAAAATTAGAGATTAATTTGGATTCAGCTTACTGTTTAAAACCTCCAACTGTTGGACACTGAAGCATCGTGCTTCCTTAGGAAGTCAGCAGATGTCTGAACCATTTTGTAGAATCCTTGAGGTAGGAGTCATATCTTAGCGCAGCTTGGAATGCTCAGTGTTTGGCACGGAGAAGGAAGTTAAGGAGTCCTGTTAAATAAATGGAGTCTTGAGAACAGTTGCTGGCATGGCATCAAATCCTGGTAAATGTTTGCTGGGTACTCTGGCCAAAATCCGGCAGTTGTTCAGATGAAAGAGAATTTTCTGGTCACAGAACATAAGTCCATTGATAGGCGCTGGCTAAAACTCTCTGTAGGGTGCACCTAAGTAATTTAAAACCGACATCCAATGTCTTTGTCAGTGTTGCATCACCACTGGTTAGTCCCTGGTCCCGGAAGAGCTCCCTCTACAATCAATGCTATCTAGCAAGAACAGCTACATTTCAAAGATGGAGCACTCAGTCAGAAAGAACCTCATGGCTATGCTGCTTTAAGGCCAATTAACTGGTGTTTGACATCTTTCAGTAAATCTAAATGAAATGCATTCTTGTGAATTCTAATTTCAAGTGAGCTTAATTGAACTTGGGCGGAAAGCTACCATTTAGTGAATAAAATGAAAATGAAGTAATTGAGTATTTTTCCAGAATTGGATTTGAAATGTGCTCTATCAAACGTTGTTTCAGAACCCAAGTGACCAGGTGCAAGTGGTTAATATTTGTAAAGGAAATAGGACTATTTAAATGTCAGTCTGCAGCAACCAGAAGGGTAAATACAGCAGCTGGCTGTTTAATTACTGGATTTAGGCTGTTCTTAGGATGCAAAATCTTTTTTTTTTTTTTTTTGTTAGAAGATAAAGCATGTGATCAAGAATTAGGATGAGTCTGTATGACTTAAAAAGGAAAGTTTTGCATTCTTTTCCCCCCTGCCTAGCACACACAAAAACACTGTTCATTTGAAGTTATAGACAATCTGAAGGACTTAAGTAGCTTACATATTATGTAAACTGCTGATTCCCTTAAGGCAACAGTAGTTTAATGAAAGTCTAGTGCCAGTCACTTGGAGACAGCCCTGCCCAGGCCTCCGTAAGTGGCAGTTAGGCGCTTTCTTGCAATAAGAAGAGGTGCTCAGAGAGCAAATCTATGTCGAAAGGGAAAATGCGGTCTGTGCCATGAAAGCAAGCAACAAATAAAGAAGGAATTTAGACTTCTGTGAAAAGAAAGGCCTCCTCTTTGGGGAGATGGTATTTGAGCTGTCAATATTTGTGTGAGGAAGAAGGAGCATGAGACCTGCTTGGAGGATGATGAGATATTTAATCAGTCTGGTATGGACGATTTACGGGACAAAATAAAATGGAAGTGGTGATCCTTGCATGGATTTGTATTTTATGCTGTAGGCAGTTCTAATCAGGGAAGGAATTTGAACAGAGACGGGAAATAAAATAGAAATGTAGCCAAACCCAGACCCCAACCCACTGCCATTGAGCTCACAGTGAGAGTCTGAACTATCAACCTTGCATTTAGCAACTCAATGTTGAAACCACCGAGCCACCCCCACTCTTGGAAAAGTTGTAGTGCAATACAAATTCAGTTGAGGTTAGAAGAGCAAGGAAATGAGGAAGTAAGTTTATGCCTGCTGCCATAGGCTTACTGAGAACCAGAGCACAGCCCAGAAGAGGAAAAATCATTGTGATACAATTGGCAAGACTTGGTACCTGCTGGATATTGGGTTTGAGGGAGCAGGAATATAAAATGGCTTGGTGACTCCCAACAGTGCCATTAGAAAATGAGGGAGAGCTGCTCTCCTTCTCCTGTGTTGACCCACCCAGGCAGCCATTTGTCTATCTATATTATGTTTTCTCTAATTTCTCCATGTGTTTGACCATTAACTTCTTAGTTTACCTTTTTAAATACTTTGTTCTTTTACTATTATTATTAAATACTTTTATTGGGGTCTTTTACATCTCTCTTTTTAAAAAATCACTTTATTTGGGGCTTGTACAACTCTTATTACAATCCAGTATATCAAGCACATTTACACTTATGCTGCCATCATCATTTTCAAAGCATTCTCTTCTGAGTTGAGCCCCCTATATCAGCTTCTGGTTTCTTCCCCCTCTCTCCTCCACCAACCCTTTCCCCTGAATCCTTTATAAGTTATAGATTATTATTTTCATATCTTATATCATCCTCCAGTCTCTCACCCACTTTTCCATTGTTTATCTCCCTTGGAGTTAAAGATTGATCCTCGGTAAAGTGATCAGATGTCCCTCTTTTTAACAATTTGTCCTGTGGTGTTTTAAAATTAAATAAATATATTGCAGTACTATTTTTGCATTATACACACATTTTTGTTGCTCCATATAAACCAAATTTTTCATCAAGAGACCCCCCACCCTTCCTGGTCAATGGTGTCCCACTTAAAATCTGGTCACTTTATGACCTTGTCATCAATTTCCCCTTTCTCCTCCCACCTTCCCCTAATCCTCCTGGTATCTCAACTCTCCTTGTTGGCACTGAGCGAGTTCTCTATCCTGGATTCCCTATGTTGCAGGCTCTTATCTGTAGCAGTGTGAATGTTTTTGTTCTAATCTGATTTATAAGGTATAACTGAGGTCATGATAGTGATGGGAAGGAAGCACCAAAGAGCTAGAGGAAAATTATGTGTTTCGTCGATGCTATACTGCACCCTGACTTGCTTCATCTCTTCCCTGTTGCCCCTCTGTAGGGGATGTCCAATTATCTACAGATGAGCATTGGGTCTCCACTCCATGTCCCCACCCCAATTCACCTTGGGTATGATTTTGTTCTGGGTCTTAGATGCCTGATACCTGATCCCATCAGCACCTCATGATCACACTGACTGGTATGCTTCTTCCATGTGGGCTTTGTTGCTTCTTAGCTAGATAGCTGCTTGTGTATCTTAAGGCCTTTAAGAACCTGGATGCTATCTCTTTCAATAGCTGGAAACCATCAGCTTTCTTAACCACATTTACTTATGCACCCATTTTGTCTTCAGTGACCATGTCAGGTAAGTGAGCATCACAGAATACTGGATTGATAGAACAAAATGTTCTTGTGTTGAGAGAGTACTTGAATCGAGGTCCAATATCCATCTGCAACCTTAACTATTGACATATAGGTATGAGTACATAGTTCTATTTCCCTCTAATTATAATTATGTTTACAGGTGTACATACCTGTATTTAGACCTCTATTAGGTCCTTTGCCTCCTGGTTCTTTTCTCTATTTCCTTTTACTTTCCTCTTGTCCCACCCTCATTTTCAGCCTTCCTTCGGGTTTAATAATCCCTCGCTGCTACACTGACATTGATTAAGCCCCACTAGGCACCCTACGCTCTTCTCTTCATTGATTTTAGCTCACTTATTGGTCCCTTGTCCCTGGGTTGCCCCCCACCTTTTTTCTTCCTCCTATCTTTCTCCTATATTTCTCAGGAAACATTAGTCCCATTGGTTACATCTCCAAATCATTTATCCTGCCTATCTTATCTAAATAGACATGCAGATACATTAACAATCACAACCCCCTGGCAATGTGAAATAAAATAACAAAGGAAGTCAAGACCAACAAAACAATAACCACCTCCACAAAAACAAAAACAAAAAGAAAGCTACTGACAAAAATGGAAAAGTCTTTAAATATTTCAAGGTCTGTTTGGGGTTTATGTGTGTTTTCCAGTCAAGTCTGATGGGGTGCCACACTCTGGCTCCAAAGTGTATTTTTGGTATTCCTTGGGGATTTCATCACTTTGCTTCCCTTGCTGCTCTGTTGCACACTCTTAGTGTTTTGCCCCAGCATGATGGAGTCAGATTGTGCACAATTCCTGTACTGTGTCGCCAGTATTGTCCCCTGTAGTGCTATAGTTTAGTGAGGGATGTTGTGTCTCCTGGTGGAGCTGCCCTGTGGTCCTCTCTGTGCTCTAAGCGGGAAGATCATTCTCAGGGCTCAGTTGTCAGGATGTCCTCCCCTCCCTCTCTATCCTTTTTTGTTTCTTCCATCTGCTCTAACCAGACACCCCCCTCTCCCTAAGCTGCAACCCCAGTGCTGTCCTCTGAAGTGCATTCTTCTGAGGGGTGGGGTGTCCACATAATTGGGACTGGGGAAATAGTTCATTGCTGGTTGTCTATATATTGCAGAGTTTGAACAACTTAGTATGTGACTCTCATATTTTCTTTCAGTTTGAAGTCTCCAGTTTGAAGTTACATGTTGTATAGGAGTGATTTGGAAATGAGGGGCTTACAAGGGCTTCCTTTATTAAGGACAGATTTTCCCTCTCTTTAAAAACATTTTTTAGATCTTTTTGCTTTCTGGGGGGGGTGCATCATTGCCCTCTGGTGGTTGTGGGAGCTACCCAGCCTTGCTTCTGTAGAGCCGCTGCTGGATTTGAACCGCCAAACCCATGGGCTGCAGTCCCACACTTAACCACTACGCCACCAGGGCTCAGCCCTTAGATCTGTTTTCATTAGAAGCTTTATTTCTACAATAATCAAGTGAACATAATTTTGCCTTTCTCCCCTCCCCCACATATATAACATAACTCTCACTTAAGCTGCAAGCAGCCCCAGAATTTTAAGCTTACTGGTATTTCTTAATTTTAGGCATTTTGCAAGGACCAGAGATTTACAAATGTATTCATGTCACTGTTTTATAAGGTCACAACCTCAAGATTCCGAAAGTAGTGATAGTAGTGATTTATAATTCCAAATCTATGCTTTTTCAGTCAAGGGAATTCTGCTGAGAATGGAAAGGAGACCAAGAAAATAGGTTTGATTTGCCCTGGTGTGGATTGTTCTGCAAATACAATCACCCTTCTGGGTATTCAAAGTGTGTCTTTTTAATACTTACTGCACCAGGAGGTAAAAGAAACAGTTGGAGACTTTTTCAAAGGCCAGATTATGGCAGTGTCATGGGATGCAATTTTATGGTCTTTATTATGTCACTTATGTGAGAGAGAATTTTCATTACTGACATTTGTGGGTAAGTGATTACAAATGCTAAAGTGAGGCTGAGTTTTTTTGAAAACAGATTATGTAGCTACATGTATGTCAACTCCCCAAAGGTTCACATCTTTAGGAATTCACCTAAGGTTAGGGGAAGCAGATTGCCTTTTGAGATGAGAGTTTTTAGAACAATATTTGAACCTGTAAAAAAAGGGCATATAACTTGTTTTATCTTAATTTAAAATGCTATACCTATTCATTATAAAAGCTTTAGAAAATGTAGATAAAACAAATGTCTAATTCCTACCACACTGGAACCCACTACTCACAGAATACCTTCTGATGCTGTGTGTATGAGTGTGTGTGTGTGTGTGTGAGTGTGTGTGTGTATGAGTGTGTGTGAGTGTGAGTGTGTGAGTGTGAGTGTGTGTGTGTGAGTGTGAGTGTGTATGAGTGTGTGTGTATGTGAGTGTGTGCGTGATCGTTGTTAGGTGCTGACTCATAGTAACACCATGCACAACAGAACAAAGATGCTTCCTCTGGCATCACTCTCGTAGTGTTGTGTTTGAACTCGCTGCAGCCACTGTGTCAGCCCATCTTGTTGAAGGTCTTCTTCCCTTTCATTGAGATGCTGCTTTAGCATGATGTCCTTTCCGAGCGACTCAGCCCTTGCGATACTATGTCCAAAGAATGTGGGATAAAGGCCCCACAGTCACCTCTATAAGGATCATTTAAGCCTCTCTGCTTGTTCCTGTGCCAGGCCAGGGTACTTTCAATATTCTTCACCAACACCATAATTAAAATGTGTCAATTTTCCTTTAGCCTTCCTTATGTGAAAATTTCAGGTAGCCTGCTTTCTCCATTTAATATATTAGGTACACCATTCCACATAACTGGATTTTTAAATGTCATTTTTAGAAGGGACATAGTTGACTATATTTCATAAATCATTTCTTGCTGGACATTTAGATTATTTCCATTTGGTGCTATTATTCATATCCTATATCCCTGGCTTAATGATGCCTATCATTTGTTGCCCCACTGCTTTTGTCACCTAGTGCTGTCATTTGGACATTAAAAAATTTAGCCACCTGGTGATGTTTTAAAAGCAAGATTGATAGTTCAAACCCACTAGTGGGACTGTGGGAGAAAGATGAGGCTATATGCTTCTGTAAAGACTTACAGTCAACTGGTCACCTGCTCGCCTTCTATGTTGGCACCATACTCCAGTTCCTGCTTGGATTTATGTTTGGCAACATCGTTGGGATGTATCTGGCCCAGAACTATGACATACCAAACCAGTCCAAGAAGCTTGAAGACATTAAGAAGGACTTGGACAGCAAGAAGAAGCCTCTTAGCTTCTGAGACGACTGCCTAGCCCCTGGACTCACAGAAGGGCCCACCCCGAAGGGCTGCCTCACCTTGACCGTGGACCTGTTTCTATTGCTGTCTCAGACAAATGGGGTGCCAGTTACAGTTCCTAGTATTCTCTGCTTCGCCCCCCTGCCCACCTCCTCAAACCAGCTGCCTGGGGGACCCTCAGACTGGATGTCGGTGCTAGAGCAGTAAACACACCTGCAACTCACAGCCTCATCTTTGTTCCTGGGGATTTCTACAACCTTTTTTTTTCCAAAAAAAAAATCTCGAGTGTCATATAGCCACTCAGGTACACATCAGGCCAGTTTCGCAGCTCGAACCATTGTAATAGGTGCTTGGTAACTCTTTGATATTACATGATGCAGTTTCAAAGTAGTTGGGATTATGAGCCGGAAGCCAATTCCTAGGGAATTGCCCATTTGTCGTATGCTGTGGTGGGCAGCACCATCATTGATCATTTAACCAGGGACTAGCTTTGCAGTTGCCTCCCTGAGAAACTGCTCTGGGAACCCTACTGACAGAGCTGAGGTCCTCTGGGTCCTGCCCACATTCACAGCCTGTCGGTGGCCCGTAGTGATATCTGGCCTGGCCGGCTCTGGCCCCTGAGGGGGCTGCACAGTGTAGGGGCTGTGAGAGATGAGCCATGGAGAAGTCCTAGCAGGAAATTTTAGACCTTGCCACAGGTTTGAAGACGTAACTAACATCTTTATGTTACCACTTGCTGGGGAATCTCCGTATATAACCTGAGCCGCTGGCTCTGTCAGTTGGGCTTGCCTTTTACCGGGCTTCTAAACTGGCCCTGGCCATTTGTCACATGTACTGCCAGCCTGTATTTTCTTCAAATCAAAGGTGTTTTCACACACACACACACACACACACAAAGACTTACAGTCTTGGAAACCCTATGCAGAATCACTGTAAGTAGATACAAATCCTGCTCATTTTCAAGGTTTCTTTTAGTTTGGAGAGCAAAGAGATGTCTGCATAGGAGAGATGGAGCTTCAGAGTCTGTTGTGTGAGATGACTCAATGACATTCTTACCTGAGAGCCCTTGTTTCCATCAAAGAATACACACGTGATGGCAAATAATTCCTCAGTACAAGTTTCTGGTATTTTTCTCCTGTGATGGCAAATAATTCCTCAGTACAAGTTTCTGGTATTTTTCTCCTGTGTAGTTTTCAGTATTCTTAAAACTTCTTCATAATAACCTCCCCCCTGCCCTTGATCATCCTGTATCCTTTGAGAGAATTTATCATGTCTGCCCATTGGAATTCCCAAGAAGCAGTCACCCTAACCTTCTGAGAGGACCTTTCTGTTTTGAATTGACCTGGGACAGCAGATCCCCTCAGCCATGGCTGTTTGCCTGGGAACTGTTTGTGAAGACACCCAGATGAGAAGCAGACCGTAGTCTTATGGAGAGAACTTGTCTACAGCCACCTACTGACCATAGAGACAGGTTTGAGTCCAGTTTGCTTGGAATAAACCGGAGTGTCTATAAGAAGTTTAGCAATGCTTTTTCATTTACCCATGTACATACAAGGATAGGTATATATATATGTATATGTACACACACACTCATATATGAAGGTGTTTCAAAAAGTGTGAGAAAACAGAATTAAAAGAAAGTGGAATTTTCTCTTAAACTTTAATAAACTCCTAATATTTAAAGTACTGTGGATCTCCAAAAGAACAAACAAATTTGTCTTGGAAAAAGTACATCCAGAATGCTCCCTCAAGGCCAGGATGGAAAGATTTTGTGTCATGTACTAAGGACATGTTGTCAGGGGATGTCAGTTTCGAGAGGAGAAGATCATGCTTGGGACACTGGAGAGGCAGCAAAAAAAAGGTCTTCAACGAGATGAGTGGACACATTGGCTGCAACAATAGGCTCAAACATATGAAGGCTTGTGAGGAGGGCACCGGACCTGGTGGTGTTTCTCTCTGCTCTGTATTGGGCCATTGTGAGGCTGAACTGGCTTAATGGCCCCAACCATGGAAACCTCATGGGGCTTCAAGAAGCACGAACACACATCCTTTATCTTTCAATTCCATTTTCTGCTACCTTTTTGAAGTCTGTGTGTGTGTGTCTGTTAGAGAGAGAGAGAGAGAGAGAGAGAGAGAGAGAGAGAGAGAGAGAGCCGTTACCCTTAGAATGTTATAAGAAATGTTTCACTTGGGCTGGTGATAATCTAAATGTTCACTAAATGATACATGTTTGGTGTTGGTGTTTGATCTTTCCCAAGTGGGAAGATAAGCATAGATTATACAATCTTTTAGAAAGAGGAAGGGAGAAATCATAAAAGTATTGGAGGTACTTGGAGAATAGAGAAGTTACAGTCCTTACAGCTATGTGGAGAATATCATGGCCTTGAAGTCAGTCATTGTCCTAATGTACCATTTGCTGAATGCTGAACATGCTTAATGAAGTATTTCATTCTCAAAGAAACTCTGCAAATAGATACTATAGAAAGAATTAAGGGTCAGAAATACTGAATAAATTGCCTAAGGGCAAACAGGCAATGAGCTGCCATTCCCTAAATCTAATTTCTTTCCATTTGGGAATACTTCCTCTCTCAGTTCTCCATCTTCCTTGACTTCTGTGTTTTCCTCATTTTGTATCAACAAACTTTAGCCATTGAGGGTAGAGGTTGGGAAAGGACACCCAATGCCCAATTGTTCCAGACTTCCTGCAAAGTTACTCTTCACATCTCTCTTTAGGAAGACTAGGGCGTCACACTTTGCTTTAAGGTCAACCACAAAGCCCTTACAGAGTGCTGGCAAACAGTATGTGTCAGATTAACTCTTGAACAGTCTAACTAAGAGGTGAGTTGATTGAGAGAAAAAGCTTCTGGGTACATTGTTTGGCTTGCTTCATGGTATAGTTCAGGTTTTCACTTGTTAGAGGAAAAGCTGACATTCTCTGCTTCTCTGAGGGTCAGAATATTAGAAAACTATGGCAGAACAAACAGAACAGTTGTCATTGATTTAAAAAAAAATTCAGGCATGACCTTGATCACAAGTGAGCATTTATTAAGTGATACACACTTAATAAGCTGAAGATTTTCTCTCAGAGCATCAATTAAAAACATCACATAACAGATTTATCTGAGGAGTATTACAACTTTTTCTAGCTTCATAGCACTTGGATGAGATATCTCTCATGGAAAATTATCCCTCATTAACAGTCATTATCAAGTTAGAAGTTTTGTTAAAACAAGAGCCACTGAGGTATGATGTACAGGTAAATGGCTGGCAAGAGGCCTTATAAAGGAGAATATTTGGAAGAAAGAGCTAAATATCAAAGTTAAGTTATCTTTGGGGGCAATTCCAGCCCATTTCTCTTAACTCTACTGCTTAACCTTGGGTAAGAAAAAAGTTGAACCTTAGCTAGCCTTCTAAGATCTTCCTTATGACCTTGTCAAAAAGTTTTTTCCCTTCAGACTAAAGTTGTAATTGCAGACTCTAGGCCAAGGGCAACTACCTTATTAAAATTTTGACATTCAGCACCAAAGCCACCGTGAAGGGTAGCTGAACACCTTTCTAGATTCAAAAACCGTTTTCTCTGTGTTGTTGGCATTCCCAAAACAATGAATCTCCATTAGCCTTGCCCAGAGTCCCAGATGGGGGTCAGCACTCAACACCTCTTCTTGCCTTGCCTCTATTAGCAGTCTGGATTATGAAGGGAACAGGTGCAGACCTTAGTATTTAACCTAGCTCTCTCTCTTCGCATCATGTAGGTCCATTGCTTCTTTTGTGAGACTACCCTCATGGACTCAGGATTGTTGTGCTTTTTAAAAAGCATTTTATTGATGTGTTAGTCTGGGTAGAATAGAAAAACAAATTCATAAGCACACATATGGATACAAGGGAAATGTTTATTTATTTATTTTTAAATATAGATTTTATGGGGGGCTCTTATAGCTCTTAAAACATCCAATACATCATTTGTATCAAACACACCTGTACACATGTTGCCATACTCATTTCCAAATATTTTCTACTTGAGCCCTTGGCATAAGCTTCTCTTTCCCCCTTTCCTCTAGTTCTTTTTAAAAAAATTCTAGCTCCCCATATATCCCCTCCCCATCCCCATAAACCCCTAATAATTTACAAATTGTTACTACCTTTTCATATGCCCAATGTGTTGCTTCACCCACCCCCCTGAGAGGAGGTCATATGAAGATCTCTGAAATCACTTCCCCCTTCTACTCCACCATCCCTCCACCCCACCCCCCAGTATCACCACTCCCCCAACTAGTCCTGAGGGATCATCTATCTTAAATTGCCCATGTTTCCAACTCCAGTGTATATACCCTGGTCTAGCTGAATCTGTCTCATAGAATTGGGATCATGATACTGGGTGGGAGGAAGCACTTAAGAACCAGAGGAAAGTTGCTCACTTCATTGTCACTACACTGTACCTTGACTGGCTCCTCTCCTCACTGCAATCCTTCTGTAGGAGGATGTCGCTTCACTTATTGATGGGCTTTGGGTCCCCAATCTGCACTCCCCCTCATTTATAATGATATAATTTTTAGTTCTTTGATACAGGATCCCTTTGACACCTCTTGGTTGCACAGGCTGGTGTGCTTCCTCCATGTGGACTTGCTTCTGAGCTGGATGGCCACTTGTATATTTTCAAGCCTTTAAGATCCCAGATGTTATATCTTTTGATAGCCGGGTACCATCAGCTTTCTTCACCACATTTGTTTATGCACATATTTGTTGTCAGCGATAATATCGGGAAAGTGGGCATATAATATTATGATTATTAATTCTTGAAACTTAGTAATTGATCCCTTTGACACTTCTTGGTCCCACATGCTGGTGTGCTTCTTCCATATGGGCTTTGTTGCTTCTGAGCTAGATGGCTGCTTGTTTACTTTCAAGCCTTTAAGACCCTAGGCACTATATCTTTTGATAGCCGGGCACCATCTGCTCTCTTTACCACATTAGCTTATGCACACTTTTGTTTTCAGTGATCATGTCAGAAAGGTGCACATCATGGAATACCAATTTAATAGAACAAAATGTTCTTTCACTGAGGAAGTACTTGAGTCCTGATCCAATGCCCATCTGCTATCCTAATACTAACCCTATAAGTATATGCACATTGATCTATTTCCCCATTGTCATATATAAATATATGCACCTATGTACATGCCTGCATTTAAACCTCTATAAATGCCCCTTACGCCCTAGTTCTTTCCTTTATTTCCTTATACCTACTCCCAATCCATCATCACGCTCAACCTCCATTTGGGTTTCAATATTTTCTCTCTGTTCCATTAGTCTTGATCAATCCCTATCAAACCTCCCAAACCCTCCCTGCCACCAATCCTGAACCACCTGCTAACCCCCACCCCATCCCTGGGCTGGCCAACACCTCCCCCACATCCATCCTGGAACCATCAGTCCCATCATCCCCGCCCCCAGACCACCCATCCCGCTCACCCCATCCAGATAAACCTAGAGAGAAGACAACATGCACAAAAAAAGACATCCCAAAATGAAGCAACCAAAGAAAGCAGAACAGTGGCAACATCAACAACAATAACAAAAATCCCCAATGTCCAACATATACACTTACATGCAAAAATACAAAAATAATAACAATACAAAAACCTGAAAATAGTTTAAGGTCTGTTTGTTGACCTCCAGGAGTGTCTCCTGGTTGAGTCGGAGGGGGTGCCACATCCAGGCCCCAAAGTATATCCTTGGTGCTCCAACTAGAGCTCCATGCTCTGTTGCACACCTTTACTTTTTTGCCGTGGTGTGGTTGAGCCAGACAGGGTGTAATTCTGACTTTGTTTCTCCATTGGTGATCCTGAAAAGTCTTGGGTCAGTGAGGGTAGCCATATTTCATATTGGGACTGGCCATATGATCCTCTCTCTGTATCAGCTCTTCTGAGTGGGAAAGGTTTATATACAAGAGGGATGGAACATTGAGAAAGCATCCTCTCCAGATTCACAAAGCACATGCAATAACAATAACAGGTCATTGAGTGCAGAGCCTTGTGTATCCAGTGGCAGTAAAAGCATCCTGGCACTGACAAGGGTCTCCCCATGACTCCTCATTTCCAGGACTCAGGATCCATCAGCAGTATATCTCAGAGCTGGTAGGGGTCTCTCTGTGGCTTTTCCGATTTCAGAGGTCAGTTCCATCAGGGTAAGTCCATGTGGCTTCTCCTCCAGCTCCTCCAGTTCCTAGAATGCTGCCATCTTGTCTTGTCAGTAGTGTGTCTCCAAGGAACTGAGTCTATTGTCTCTCACTTCCAATGGGAAATACTGTGAGATTTCCCAGAATTCTCAGAGAAAACCATGCCCACACAGAGGTCTCATTGGTTATCTCCAGATTGACAGGCTAGACTTCACCTGTACACTCCCAATCATGAAATTGACACACAAGTACATGATTGCCACAGACCACCTTTTGTCAACTTCACACTTTTACATAACTCTGTAACCATATCTAATTTTCAAACAATAACAAAACCATACTTGTACCTAACAGGATAAAGCTAAAATGCATACCATTCAACATGTACTGCCATCATTTAAAAATAACATTCTATAAGTGAACAAAAAAAAAATCCTATCCCTTACAATTGCATCTACCCCTTGATCCTACAATCCCATGAATATACATTTCCCCACCTATGAGTGTTTGTAAGACAATCACTTTGTGCTTTTATTTCCCCATTTTTAGTATCCAATTTCTATATTGTCCACTTACATCAATCCAATGCTCTGAGGAAACAATCATATTTTTCAACATAAAGAATCTTTGTTCCAGTTGAAACCTTGTGAAGTCTGCATCCATATGCAAAGTCAAATCAGGATAGGCCATCCATAAAGCCTGCAGCAATATACACCGGTTCACAGGCTCAAATAGCTTCTCTTCATCTGATCAGGTTCTGGTCAACTCAGTGTGGGCTGTGTCATTTAGCCTCACCAGGGTATCCATTTGTTGTCTTCCCTTTAGACCATAGTCCCATCACAAATTCTCAACCAATGTAGGCCTTTCATGCTAGGTCATTAACTTCAGTCAACCCCCTCTCATCTTCTCTATTTCCTATGAACCAAGTCCACAGCTGTCAGTGGCCAAACTCAACCTGTCTCTTTATTGCTGCATTTCTCCCCCTTCTACTCAAAGAGTAGGTCCAGGTAATCAGTCACATAGCAAGCATATCAGTCTGCCACAGGCTCCCTTTAACATTCAGTCCCAGAGAGGAATTATCTTCATGGTTCCATATTTTTCCAGCTTCTGGAAATGACCACTAGGTCAAGATCCATAAAGAAAGAGTTCCTCCTTCTTCATTTAGTCAATCTGGGCCTTAGGAAGATCTCTCAGAATGCAAATATCCTGAGTACTTCAAAACACTGGGTGGGGCTAATCTCTTCAGAGATGTCTTTGAAAGTATGTCCTAAACCCATCTAGAGGTCAAATTAATTGCTTGAGACAATTGGTTTACAAGCTCTCTCTTTTTTTATCTTTTTTTTTTTGTGGGGGAGCATCACTGCCCTGGAAGCCCAGCCTTGCTCCTGGAGAGCTGCTGCTGGATTTGAACCACCAACCCTGTGGGCCACAGCCCCACACACAACCACTATGCCACCAGGGCTCAGCAAGCTCTCTATTTTCATACTTCTCAACAAGCATTTCTATATATCCTTATATCTACAATAATAAGCATAAGAAATCAGGATAAACAAGATAAACAATTCTTAAACAGTGAAGTTCAATCCTTTTTTAGCCTATCTAAATCCTTATCTATTCTATTTATACAAAAACATAGGAATAGATGTCTGAACGCATCAAACAGATCCATGCTTTCTGTTAGGCAAAACCGGATTGTTTCTGAGACATTAAAATGGTGACTTTTACCCCTGAACTCAATATACATTAACAACATTCATTTTTGCCATTTCATATAGTAATAACCAAACACAGCATCCAAACAAAATAATCAAAACTTTAACTTCCCATACTGTTTCCAGAAAATAACTCCGTAAACTGCAAAGACATATCTGACTTCTGACTAGCCAAAGAAGAACACTATCATCAGTCAGAAGTCAAACAAACATCTACTCTCCATCTTTATGATTTGTTTCTCCAGTACCCCACTCCTGGTCCAACTTGTGTTAGACAGGGTTCTTTAGAAAAACAAAACCAGGACACTACCTCAGTTACTTTCCTCTCTCGTTTCTTCTCAGTCTCAAACAGCAATTTATCCACCATAAAACCCCTTCCAGTGACACAGTGGTCAGTGTGAGAGATGAAAATAATAACAATGTACAATCTATCAAGGGTTTATTGGGGGGGGAGGGGGAGGTGATACCAAGGGTTCAATAGAGGGAAACATATGTAGAAACATACCTGATTCAATTGATATATGGATTGTGATAAGGGTTATACGAGCCTCCAATAAAATTTAAAACTTTTTAAAAACCCAACAACCCCTTCAAGTTACTGTCCTGTCTTTCCTGTCACTCGTGAATAACATGTTACTTCAAAACGTTTCAGGAAATGCAGTCAGATAGGAAAATAAGAATAAGGAAATTGTAAAGATTGAAAATAAGGAGAGGAGAAAGAAATTGAAGCAGCAATGTGCTAAAGGGATTCATAAAAAATGTATGCCCAAAAGTTCTGTCGTTGGATAGAAATGGGATGTAAATTTGACTCCATGTTCTAGTGACCAAAACATAGAGAGAAACACCAAGAGAGGGAAACCTGAACTATGGCCTGAAAACAACTCCACTGCTTAGAGAAAGATCAGGCATAGCTAAAGAGTCCCACAGTCTACTGTGGACCCCTTAATAGGAACCCAGTATGAGTGACATAATAACAGGACTTAATGCCTATGTTATGGCAATATTACTTGACAATGGTGACCCAAAGAAGAGCCAGAAAGGAGAGTCCTTGCCTAAATTATACATCTGAAATTTTCTTAAAGGAAAGAGGGGTAATAAATATGTCTTGTTATATGGCTTACTGGAAAGAAATGGGAGATGGAAACTGAGACAGGGTGCTCAGAAGGTCTTCCTTCTGAGGATGCATCAGCCAGATGGACTGATTGCATAACATCCCTTGGTCTGGCCAGTGAATCCAAATCTGATTCAGTGAAAGCAATTTCATGAAGGGCCTGTACCCTGTCTCACCTTTTCATAGCCAAGGTTCTTGGCAGAGCTGTGTTATGCATGTGCAGTTTTCCTTCCTTCTCAACTGTTCCCCAGCCTTCTGCCACCTGCCTTCTGCTCCACACACACACACACCCTCCCAACAACTAGGGAGATCAGGGGACCCACAGGACCATAGTGTCTCCCCATAGAAGAACTGTGAGACCACCCAAACCAGAATGTCCCCCAGAGGCATTTTCAATCTTTATCCAATTGGTGCATTTGTTGCTGTTGGTCATTCCGTTTTATAAATCCTTTCTCTTTTAGTTTCTATGACCCTCATTTGTTCTTGGATTTTCCTCCAGCCCCTTTATATACCCATTCACCATTAGTGCTACAGTCTCAAACTCTGTTGAGTTTGCATCTGAAATATCAACCAGCCACTAAATACTTCCTGGACCTTCAGTTCTTCTCATGCTACATCCTCTCCCCCAGTTTGAAGCAACCTCCAGAACTAGGCTAACTACAGAGCCTAATGTTGTCCTCAGCTGTTGAGTTGGTCCTCACACGATGGTAACTCCATGAAGAACAGAGCCCATGCTGTGCCCATGATCAATCACTGACCATACCACTGAGTTCCTTAAGGCTTTCAAAAGTGGACTGTCAAGTCTCTCTTTCTAGAATTATTCTGAAAGCTCCAATGAAACCTGTTCGACATTATAGAACACAGAAACTTCCATTGACAGACAGATGGTAGTCACACAGGAGGGACCTTGCCAGGAAACTAGCCCAGGTCTCCCACCCACATGAAAGGCAAGAATTCTATCCATGAACCAGGACTGTCTCTGTTTCAGTTGATAATGAACTTCTAAAGGTCCCTAGGGGCATAGTGGTTACTCATTGGGCTGCAACCCAATAGGTTAGCAGTTGGGAACCACCAGCACACTCCCAGTGAAGACTCCTGTAAAGAGTTAGCATCTCAGAAACTCACTCACAGAGGCAGATCTACCCTGTTGGCAGACTCCATGGCAGTATGTTTCATGAATATGTAGATCTAGTAGATCAACAGCCTACTGGAAGACCTCCCAACAACATTATGAGCATCCATATGCCATAGGGGAGGGAAATGATGCAAAGGGAAACTGTGTGTGCTCTCCCTAGATCACACAGAAAGAAACTGTGGATTTAGGATTTGAATACATTGTCTGCCCCCAGGGCCCACAGACAATGATGGCATTGCAGGAGACTACCTCAATTGTTGCATTAGCTCCCTGACCGGTCTGCCGCTAGACCCCCCTCTGCACTTCTGTCCCTCAGTGTGAGGGAGCTAAAGCTCACATCAAGCCTCCCTACCTTCTGCTTAACCTTCTCCTATGGTTCCTCAGACTTTGCAGCATGAATAACAAGTTCCCAATCATCTGCCACTGCCTCCTCCCACCCCCGCGTTATGCATCTAGGAAATGTGGTTCCTGTTGTCAAGACCATTTTGAATAAATAGGCCAAAAAATGTACCAGTGGGAAGTTACTGTGAGGTAAGATCTACATTGTAATAAAAAATGGGGTTATGGGACAGGAAGTTGGGTTTCGTAGTAAGAGGACTGACTCTCACATCAGACAAAGCTGAGACCTTGCACAGAGAAAGGGCATGTAAGATATGCAGAAGCACCAGCCCCAAATTATTCCTTTCCATTCCAAACTTGGCATCCATGAATGATCAGTTCAATTCTGCTTCAGTTTGAAAGATACTTCAATATTCCTATATTGTTCCAGTTCAAAACTTTCAGAAAATGAATAGGTTTGGTTCTGGTTCAAACTGGCTTACAAGGGATTTCTGTTTTGAAATGTCCTTGATTCAGTGTTCAGCTAGCTTACGAGGGAAAAGAAAAAAATAATTTGGTTGGGGTTACAAAGTATGTGAGGATACACAGGTTTGGGCTCTTAATTAGGGTAGATTTTGTTTTTCCCCCTTCTATGAAGGATCAAGGTTTGAGACTGGCAATTTTCTCAGTAATCCCCTGGGACAAATTCTCAGGATGTAGCTCTTTGGGGTCTTAATGTTCAGTGGGCAATGAAGTTGCTAATGAGACTTCCCGTTTCTGACAGACCCAGGGCTTCTTCATCTGTCCCCCATGGCTTTAGAAGCCTTGGCCAAGTTCAGCAGATCTGGCAAGCGTCCATGAGAGTTCCTAGGCCCACTTCTGCTGCCCACTTTCACTTCTCCCACAGCCTCTGAGGCTTTTCACTTTAGGACAAATCGTCAATACCTTCAGAAAACATGTTTTGATTGCTTTGTCAGCAGTAAAAAAAATTAATTATTTGAAGCAAGAATGTTAACATTAGGCTTTTAGTCTGCTAAACTCTCTTTACTGTGTCACCTGAGGGACAATTAGCATTCAGCAAGAGGCATATTCATTGGAACATTGGCCTCAAGAGCTGGCTCTGGGCTGAGCCCTGGCGGTGTAGTGGTTCTGCACAGGACTGCAGACTACTGGGTTGGAGGTTCAAATCCAGCAACAAGGCTGGGCCTCCTACTCCCATGTCCAGAGGGCAGTGATGCACCCCCCCCCCCAAAAAAAAAAAAAAAAAAACAAGAACTGGCTCCATGCCAATTGGTTGTGCATCATTCCAGTGGTCAAGAGTGAAGGTGAAACACCACCAGAAATTGGACGTATAGCTTTGGGGAGTTGTCTAGGGGACCAAATTGAGTCATTAACCCAAGCAAGATCCAGGACTTGCATTTTTTGTTTGTTGGAGCTGAGTGGAATCACCCCTGTCAAGGTCAGGAAAACTCTAAACACTCTGATCCATAAGCAAATAAGAGGGCAGCTGAGCATACTATTTGGATTCCAAGGGCATTATCTCCCCAGTCACTTCCAAAGCAGGGAAATTTACAGTAGCCTCCATGTAAAGTACTCCAAAAGGTTGTTGTTTTTAACTAGGGACGCTCCCTGGTGACACTGTGGTCAAGACACACAGGTGTTAACAGAAAATTCAAACCTCCCAGCCTTGCTCTGGGATAAAGCTGGGGCTGTGTGCCTCTGAGTTAAAGCCTTGGAAACCCTCGGGGGCAGTTTGAATTTGTCCTAGAAGGTACCTGAGTCCACTCAATGGATATGGGTTTGTTGTTGTTTGTTTGTTTTAGGATCTGCTGCAAGCATTCTTGAGGCTTGTACATGATGCGGTGTTAGAATGATGAATGTGGATGTGGTTCAGGAGGCAAAAACCAAAAGAGCAACACCAGTCTTAGAATAAAACAGTGCCAGCAATGGCACTTTTAAGAGGCATCCATCAGCCTGTTAGTGGGCTCAGGTACAGCACCCAAGACTGAAACTAGCCATACCATCATTGAGAGCAGAACTGCCGATCATGGCCTGAGTACTAGTCTTTTCTGTTTACATTAGGTAAGAGCATAGAAGTCCTCCACCATTATGTGGATATGAAATTAACAGAGAGTTATCTAGATGACCTGATATTTGTGCCATACATCTACTGAAGAGTTGGATAAGACAACAGGAAAGGAATATAATAGTGGGTCCAAACTCATGGGATTCTACTGACGTTATCTGTTAGCTTGTTCCTTGGCTGTTCCTACTATCCCACACACAAGGTGCCTAAATTCCCCATGCTGTTCATCCTTGGACATGACTAGAATAAGTCATAATTCACACAACCTCTATGCTTATACCTATATACTACTTCTCTGAGCACATCTAAGATTCATAGCAACTGTATGTGATATTTTCCTTATCTTATGAATAGAGAAACTTAGTCACAAAGAGATTGATAATCTTATTCATGCTATCCATAGCCCTTTGAGTAATTACACAACACAGTTGCCCAGGAGGCAGGGACATTTCACAGTCCTGAATGCTGCCTGTACGAGAACTCAGTAAGCAGACCGTTGCTCTCAAGTCCACTCTGGCTCAGGTAATACTTTCAGGGGCTTGTTTTTTAGTAATAGAGCACCAGGTCTTTCTTCGAAGGTGCCTGAAGGCAGCCTTGAATGCCAACATTTCATTGGTACCTGAATAGTGTTGCCCTGCCCAGGGGTGCCTAACTAACTCTATAGATCAGCGTAAAGAGTCAGCACACTTTTTTTAAAAAATCATTTTATTGGGGATTCTCACAGCTATTGTAACATTCCATACAT
Source organism: Nesogale talazaci (assembly GCA_004026705.1). NCBI lineage: Eukaryota > Metazoa > Chordata > Mammalia > Afrosoricida > Tenrecidae > Nesogale > Nesogale talazaci. The sequence goes on from PVJH01003322.1 coordinate 115,783, forward strand.
CATCTGTATCATGCACATTTGCACACATGTTGCCATATTCATTTCCAAACATTTTCCACTTGAGCCCTTGGTATAAACTCCTCTTTCCCCTCCCCCCCCTTTTTAATAAATAATTTTATTGGTTACTCATACACCTCCCCTCATGATCCATACATATATCAATTGTATGCAGGCCTCATTTGCACACTTGTTGCAATAATCATTTTCAAAACATCCTCCCTCTACTTAGGCCCCCAGTTCCACCTCCCCATATTTCCCTCCCCTCTCCCCCCCACGAACCTTTAAAAATTTACAAATTGTTATTGCTTTTTCCTATTGTACACTGTCCAATGTGTTCCTTCACTCACTTCCCTGTTGGCCATGCCCCAGAGAGGATGCTATATATAGATCCCTGAAATTGGTTTCCCCTTTCTACTTCCCATCCCTCCACCCTCCCAGTATCACCACTCCCATCACTAGTCCTGAGGGAACATCTATCTTAAATTCCCCATGTTTCCAACTCCAGTGTACGTCCCCTGTTCTAGCCGGACTTGTCAGGTAGAACCGGAAGCATGATAGTGGGTGGGAGGAAGCATTTGAGAACTAGAGGTACGATGCATATTTTGTTGTTACTACACTGTATTTAACTGGCTCATCTCCTCCCTGCAACCCCTCAGTAAGAGGATGTCGCTTCAACTATTAATGGGCTTTGGGTCACTAATCTGTACCCCCCCCCCATTTATAATGATATAATTTTAGTTCTTTGATGCTTGACATCAGATCCCTTCAACACCTCATGGTCACATAGGTTGTTGTGCTTCTTCCGTGTGAGCTTTGTTGCTTATGAGCTGGATGGCCACTTGTTTACTCAAGCCTTTAAGACCCCAGACACTACATATTTTGATAGCCGGGCACCATCAGCTTTCTTCACCACCTTTGTTTATGCACACATTTGTCTTTAATGATTGTGTTGGGAAGGTGAGCATCATAGAATGTTAATTTATTAGAACAAAGTTTTCTTGCACTGAGGAAGTACTTGAGTGGAGGTCCAATACCCATCTGCTGTTCTACTACTATGCCTATAAGTATATGCTCATTGATCTATTTCCCCCTTTGTCACATATAATTATATGCACCTATGTACATGTCTGCGTTTAAACCTCTATAAATGCCCTTTACCACCCAGTTCTTTCCTCTATTTCCTTTTATTTTTCTCTTGTCCCATTATCATGCTCAGCTTCCATTTGGGTTTCAGTATTTTCTCTCTGTTATATTACTCTTGATCAATCCCTATTGGGCTTCTCTCACTCACCTTGTCTCTAATATGTATCAATTGATATACCTTATCCCTGGGCTGGTCAACACCATCTTCCCACTCCTCCCCTTCTCCCATGACCCCGAACCTGGAACCATCAGCCCCTTCGTTTTTGCCTCCAGACTGTTCCTCCAGCCTATCTTATTTAAATATACCTGCAAAGGTAACAATATGTACCCAAAAAAGGCTTCCTAAAATGAAGCAACCAAAGAAAATTAAACAATGGCAACAACAAAAGAATCCTTCCCCTTTATATATATGAAATAATAACGGTACAAAAACCTGTAAATAATTCAAGTCTGTTCATTGACCTCCAGGAGTGTCCCCTGGCTGAGTCAGATGGGGTGCCACTCCCTGGTCCCAAAGTTTATTCCTGTCACTTCTTCTGGAGCTCTATGCTCTGTTGCACTCCTTTAGTGATTTGCCCTGGTGTGGTTGTGTCACACAGGGTATAATCCTGACCCTGTTTCTCCATTGTTGACCCCTAAAGGTCTTGGGTCAGTGATGGTAGCTGTATTTCATAGTGGGCCTGGCCGTATGATCCTCTTTGTGCATCAGCTGTTCTGAGTGGGAATATTTTCCTGAAGGCTTGGTGGACCAGAACGCACTCCGTTCTCTCTTCCTCCCTCTTCATTTGTTCTCATGTGTTCTGGTCAGGCATCTCTCACTCCCCAAGCTGCAGCTTCAAGTGCTGACCTCCAAAGCAAATTCCGCTGGTAGAGAGGTTGCTGCCCCTATAGTTGGGATTAGGGTTGTATGCTCAGACCCCTCCATTGGATCCCCACTCCATGCCATCACACTGCATTCACATCCTGGATCACCGAGTTTAAGTTTGGTCCCTTTTTCCCTGTGGAGATATAAACAATATGCTCCCCTTGGGTAGGTGAGTACCCCATTACCTCTCTACACATCACCATCTGCCCCATGCCCCACCCCATTCCCCCACTCCAGTTGGCTACCATATGTAGCCCTGATTTTGGTCTGGCCCCTGCCATACTACCTGGGCCTCTCCCCAGGCATTTCTGAATACAGTAGCTACCCAAGATACCTCTTTTACATTTTTTTTAATTAAGTTTACCTCAGCGGACTCATGTTGTACCTGTTCTTTTGCACTTGGCTAACTTCACTTAGCATAATTTCTTCTAGTTCTTCCCATGCAGTGATGTGCTTCATGAGTTCATCACTGCTTTTCAGCAATGCATAGTACTCCATTGTATGTATGTTCGGTACACTTTTATATTGTAAGTATTTCATATTATAGGACACCTGCACAAGGTTCAATTCTATTAAACCAAGATAAAGCATTAGAGCATAAAGTGGCATTGTTATAAACTGTTCTGGTCCTCTCTGATTTATAAGCTATTTATTCCACATAAATTGATATGGACTCTATCAGTAATAGGTTAATAAAACAGAAGCTTAAACATGAGACAGCTAGTACACTGACAGTTCGAGTCTTGAGGATCACCGAGCAGTCCTCTGTAGAGCAAACAGCAAGGCAGGTCACCACCAACAGCCAGCCTGATGACAGGGTCCGACAGTCTCCAGCTCAAGAGATGTATATTCCAAGAGCATGGCAAAGCAGGGCTTGAAGAAACCTCAATTCACAGTGAGGTTCAATCACGCCACTCATTATCACTCCTAGTGACCCACTTGTAGCATTTTTGCTTCCTGTCCCAGGCAACCCTATGTTCCTCGGGACTGGAGATCCTGGTCCTGAAGGAAGGAACTCTCCCACCTAGAAGCACAGCACAAATTCCACTGAACTGGCAGCTGAGAATGTCCCTGGCCACTTTGAACTTCTCATGCCTTTGGATCAACAAATCAGGAAGGGTGTCCTGATTACCAAGAAGATATTGGACTGGTGTTACATAATGAGGGTAAAGAAGAATATGTCTGGAATCCAGGAGATCCCATAGGCTGACTCTTAGTGCTACCATGCCCTGTGATAAAAGTAAATGGTAAATTACAGCAACCCCATCATGACAGGACATCTAATGACCTAGACCCCTCAGGAATGAAGATATAGGTTACCCCACCAGGCAGAAAACCACAACCAGCTGAAGTAATTGCAAAGATAATACAGAATGCATACAGAAGAAAGTACTTCTACCTATCAGTTATGACCAAATGATCAATTGCAAAAGCGAGGTTTGTGATTGTTAGTGTATGTTCTTTATATGAGCTTATTGAATATCTTCTTTGTTAATGTGTAATATATCAGATATAGTTGGAATCAATGTGCTCTCATTTATATGTATGAAAGATGTTTGATGTTAAGTATAAGTTTGATTTCATTGATGTCTGGGAATTATATATGGCTAAAAATTTGTGTATAGGTGCCAAGTTGGCAAAGGGTGGATTGTGATAGGTAGTTTTGTTATGCCAACATGGCCAAAGAAGATAGGGAGGTTTGTTATGCCAACATGGCCAATGAACACATGAGATTGATTACAGGACAGAGATATAAATGGCTTGGTGAGCTATTCCTTGCTTTCTTGCTCTTGGATCTTCGGACCAGCCAACTGCCTGGTTGTCCTATGCCTTGATCTGCTAGCTACACTACCGGTGGGACACCTAATCTGGATAGGCTAGAGAAACAAATTCGTAGACACTCAGAAAGAGTCTTATATACAAGAACAACTGTATATTGAGAAAACATCCCAGCCCAGTCCAGGTCAAGTCCATAAGCCCAATATTAGCCCATGTGTCTGATACTGGTCTATACATTCCTAAATACCTCTTTAGACTCACACAGCACATACAATGATGCCAAGTGCAGGAAGATCACAGACTAGTGGGTGGAAAATTTTGCAAATCCAGTGGCATTGTAAGCATCTTAGGACTGGCGTGGGTCTTCACATGGCTTCTCTAGCTCCAAGGCTCTGGCTTCCATCAGCATAGCTCCAGGTGACTTGTGAACAAGAAATTCTTGCAGGGAGAGGTTGTGTGGCCTGAGTCACCAAGCTACTAACTGAATAACAGGCTAAACTTCACCCTTTCACTCCTAACATTCTCAAGTTGACACCAGATTATGGAGCTGCCATAACCACTCTGGTGACTGTTTCAGGAAATGTCAACCTGGCTGGACATGTATCAAAGACATCTGGAAGAGACTAAAGCCAGCAAGTTCAGATAAGACTGATCATCATAAATGAATGGTTCAAGTGGGGCTATACAAAATACAAAAACAGAAAAAAAAACACTGTGTTGAGTTGATTCAAACTCTTAGTGACCCTATGAGCAGATTAGAACCATACTTCTGGGTTTCTGGATTTAGCTCACTCAGGGGGGGAGATGTCTCATCTTTCTCCTGTGATGTGGCTGATGGCTTCAAACTGCTGACATAAGCTGCTATGCCACCAGGGGCACCAGAAGAGAGAAATCTGTGAGTCTGGCATATTCTGGAAGGCTTCCTGGGACACAGATGGGGTCAATCTTGTGGAAGGAATAGAATCTAAATAGAAGGGTCAACCCCAGGTTTATTGAGAAAGTGTGATGAGTGGCAGTGCCCATGGGGTCATCTGGCCAGACACCTGGGATAGTGCCTGTTGGGAAGGAGACCCCAGCTGGAATAAGGACTGCTGCCCTATAGAGGTCAGTTCTTGGGCCTTCGTTCAGTGCCAGGATGAGGCCTCTGCCAAGGTCAGAGTGGGCACAGAGGGTCTCCTCTCCTGGCTGTTCGATTAGCATCCTAATTCCTGCTCCTTCCAATCTGCTTTCTGCACCGACCTCAGCAGCCAGCGAGAGGCAGACTGAAATGAAATTCCACTCAAGGTGCACAGAGCACACCTTCCTTATCGACACATCAGCCAGCAATAAATGGAACTTCTTGACAGCTTTAAATTTCCTGCCAGGGAGCAGCTGGCGAGTGGTCCTTTGGCCCAGCAGAGTGGAGACAGTTTACTGGCTAACACATGCATCTCCTGTCCTCTCCCCTGGCTTCTATTGGATCCCCCAATAAAGCCAAAACCGAACTCACTGATTCCGACTCATAGTGAGCGGGTAGGGCAAGATAGACAGCTCCTCTTCCCCAGAGTAGAGAGGCTCATCCGCCCCAGGGCAGGGAGTGCCTTGCCCTGGGGAATGGCTGACCTTGTGTAGCCACTCTGTAGCCACGAGAAAGTCATTTGGTAGGCCTTTCTTTCCCTTGTAACACGGCCTGCTGAGTGCCTCATCGCTGTCTTTAAGACTCCCAGAACCACCCTCGTGTCCAAGTTCATTTAAGGAGCCTTTCTGCCCAGGACTTTCCCCTTTCCCCTCTGCCAGCCAGAGCCCTGGGAGCCCTGGGCACCCGGTCTTTTCCCTTCCAGACTGGCCTCGTGACTTTTTTCCTCCCTCCCCGGAACTTTTTGGGTTTATGCCCCTTTCTCTCAGAAAATGAGAGGAAATCCTGGCTCAGCATGCAGACCAATGTCTCCTGCCGGACAGCGTCCTATTGGAACCCAGAACCGTAAATGTCCTGTATGGAGCCTCTAATTACTTGTTACGTTCGCAAGTGTAAGAAGACACATGAAAAAAATAAAATTAAAATAATAAAATAAATTAAAATAAATTTTAAAAACGAAGACACATGAAACACACATACACACCCTTGACCCCGAAGTAAAGAAAATCTATCAAGATGAGCCTCTGCACATCATCACCACTGTATCAACTCCAAGTGTTGGTGGCACGTTTCTTCTTGAAGACACCCTGAAGACAAGAAGATTCCCGAGAAAACACTGCTGCAGTCGGCCATGCTTCACATATGGTGGTTTGAATAAACCTGTTCACTCATGAACTGGAACTCCAGTAGCAACACGTTCATGCTTACCCTCATCTTCATGGATATTAAAGATGTGTTCCTCAAAAGAGGCCAAAATTCCATTTGTATAAGAATTCCCAATAACCAGTAGGTAGAGATAGATGGCAACCATTAGGTCAACTGCAGCTCATAGCAGACTAAAGAACAACAGAAATGCTGCCCTGTCCTTTGTCATACTCACAGGAACCAGCAGGCTCCAGTCTACCCTTGCACCTCGTGTGCCAGTCCACCTTAACAAAGGTCTCCCTTGCCCTGTTGGCACTCCTTTAACAAAAGTGACATCTTTTTCTAGTGAATGATTGTTGCTGATGACATTTCCTAAAAAGTCAGATAATGTCTAACAGTGATGTATAATGTCTTTTAGCTCATTTTGGAAGATCACCAGGCCTGTCTTCCTAGTCTACTTTAGTCTGAAAAGTTCCCTGAAACCTGTCTACCATGAATGACTCTATTGAAATTTGAATTACAGGTGCCATGCCTTCCAGAATCAAAGTCACATGAAAGCCACCACAGCATGGAAAGAATTGATACGTGGTTCCCCACACCAGTGTGCTCCTTAAGCAACCCACACTTTTACTGACTTTCTTGAGCTCATTCCTTCTGTTCCTTCTTTCTACAGACTTTCTCTACCCTCTGGATTCACCTTGACCTGTTCTCTAAAGACAAATGCACAAAGAAAAGCTTTGGTTAGGTGGGAGAAGGCAAGAGAAAAAGGTGCGGGCAACTGGAGAATTTTAAGAATGTCTGTAGCCTAGCACCAGTGAGAAGGACTGTTCATGCCATATGCTACCAATGAGGAGGACTTGCTGATGAAGATCCAGGATCACAGCCTTGAGTATGGATGTCAACTCTATGTAAAAAAGATCCAAGTCATCACAATGAGATCAAGAGGTAACATTATGATAATGGAGAGAAGGTTGAAGTTGTCAATGATTTGATCTTGCTTGGATTCATAATCCATGTTTATGGAAGCAGCAGTCAAGAGATCAGAAGATGCATTACATTTGGTAAATCTGCTGCACAAGACCTCTTTGGAGTACCAAACAGCAAGGGTGTTACAGTGAGGACTCGGGTGCCCAACAAAAGCCATGGTATTCTCCAGTGCATCATATGCGTGTGAAAGTTGCACATCGAATAAGGAAGAACAGAGAAGAACCAGTGTCTTTGATTTGTGGTGCTGACAAAAGCATTGAATAGACCATGGACTGCAAAAAGAACAAATAAATCTGTCTGGGAAAAAGTAAGTGCTCCTTAGAGGCCAGGCATTGAGACTTCATCATACGTACTTTGGACTTATTGGGAGAGAACAGTCTTTGCGTGATAAAGAAAAGAGGCAGCAAGAAACAGGAAGGCCCTCAAGGCGATGGACTGACACTGTGGCAGCAACAGTGGGCTCAAGCCCAGGGACAATTGTGAGTATAATGCGAAAATAGGCAGCATTTCTTTCTGTTGTGCACAAGGATACTATGAATTGGAACCAACTCGATGGCACCTTACTACAACAAAAACGACCACCTCCAATGCCACTTTTCTTAAACCTGCCCTGACTGGCAGAGTTAAGGATTCCAGGATGCAATGTATGCTCCGGTCTCCTTGACTATATATCATTCAGTATGTAATACAAAGATGAACGGTGAATGTGTATACTTTTGTGGAATTGCCATCATTAAGAATCATATAATTATTTCCCCTTTTGGAATAAAAAACTTTCTCAAACTGTTTATTCAGTTCTTGTCTGGGATGAAGTACCTGCTACTCCTTGCTCTGTATCTGCTCAAGGATCTGCATTGCAAGCCCATGTTAACACCTGCACTCAGTGTGGCTGTTCTAATGACTCCGTGAGGGCCATTAGAAACAGATGTTCTCTGAAAATGTCTAAAAGAGAAGGAGGTCTTAGTAGTATCCAGGGAATATTGTAAGATTCCTCTAACTCAGTAGTTCTCAACCTGTGGGTCACAACCCATTTGAGGGTCACCTGATTCGCAATGGTAGCAAAATTATAATTATTAAATAGCAATGAAAATAATTTCATGCTTGGAGCATTATCACCACATGAGGAACTGTATTACAGGGTTGTGACATTAGAGAGATTGAGAAGCAGTATACCCTGTTGCAATGCATTGCTGTTGGGAAAGGGCCTCGATTCAGGGATCCTGAACTAGGTTCTTCTCTGAGTTGATCAGTAGAGTAACATCATCTTTCACACATTCTTCAATTATAGCTCACAAACTGTCCATAGTGTTCAATATTTAGACATTATATTAATGTGTGGTTCTTCAGTAACTAGGTACCAGAAATCATTCTGTGCACTCTTTTGCTGTGACATTTAAATGTGGAGTTCATGAGTCCCCTGACTAGTAGCACAGTATCACTCAGGTGGAACTTTGAATTCCAGGACTCATGAGAGCAAGACAAGCCACTACTGGCATGTAGACACTTGGCCTCTCTCTCCAGGTGGCAACTGGAGGTCTTACAGATATGCAAATGCTCCTTGCATTTGAAGGCCTCAAGAGAGAGTATCTCTTCTAACTAGCAGCACTGAGATGTTCTTCCTGTGGGCATCCTTTATTGATCCACAGAAGAGTCTGTCCTTCTTAATTGACCCACAAACCTAGTGGAACTGTGGGTTGGTTGCTGGGCTGATAACTGCAAGAAGAGGGATTCAAAACTGCCAGCTTCTCAGTGAAAGAAAGAGGAGGCTCTCTGCTCCTGTAAAGATTCACAGTCTCCCGCACTCAGTCTCAGGGAACCACGAGTCGGAGTCAGCTCACGGATTGAAGGTCAGCACAAATGCGGGATGAAGACAGGACTTTTCCATAATTACATATGCCAAAATATTAAGCAAACTATTTACCAGCATTTGGTGTGGAAGTTAAGTTAGCTATTCTCCCTGAAGCTCCCAGTTATCTGAGACCTTTGTGTGTCTCACAATAGAGTCTACTTCCCTGCTGTTGGATGATGGTTCCCTTCCCTGAAGCCTGTGGGCAGATTCACATGCCATTGCTAATAATCTCTAGTGTAACCTGTCTAGCCACGTCCAGGAGTCTGGGGTCTGGTCTTGTCACATGAGACCTCATACCTCCCTCTCCTGTAACTTGTGCATATAGCACAACCTTTTCCTGTGACGTATGTCCTTACCTGTAATTGGGGGCCTGGCATGGCTTCAAGGGGATATAAGGATTGGACATATGAAAGAGGCTCCCTCCCTCTCCTGCTCCTCAGCTCCAGACACTCTCAGCCCATCGGCAAAGGTGACTACCATGAGGTGAAATGTCTCGGACTCTTGTTATTTCTCTCTCTCTCATGCTCTCCATAGCTATATTATAATAATTATCGCTGTACAACTGTGCTTATTGACCCTGTGATGTAGGTATCAGAAGCTGGCTTCTTCTGATATGCAAAAGAGGAAGACCCTCAAGGAGACAGACTGACAGAGTGGCTACAACTGTGGCCTCCAACCTAACAAGGATGAGGACAGCCCGGGCCCAGCTCATTTTTTGTTCTGTTGTTCAGGGCCCTGGTATATGGGGCCACTGTGATTCAAGTGTCTCAACTCCACCTGACAACATCAAGGAATCACATGACACAGTACTCAGCAAACTGTGCAAGGATTTTCTATTGGCTGAAGTCTTAAAGGAGACCTAGGAGGTTGCTGGAAAGTTGAGGACATAAGTACTTGTCTTACAAAGATAAAGCCCATCAGGACAGGTAACTTTCATGAGCACTTACTGATGTCAGCACAGCTCTGAGCATTTTCCAGAGAGTTCCTTCCTTAGCTATAGGGCCAGTGGATTGTACAGGGGATGAACATGCCCCACAAGATGGCACAGTTGGAGAGTCGCATGGACTGGACGTGAACCCTGGCAATACCATAGACCATTCTCAGCCCTTCCCCTCCTGTGGCCCTTCACTGAGATCTGAAGGCAATTAGCTCCAGCCCGGGTGTCCCTCAGTGATCTGGATCCCAGCAGGTTTGCTGGTCAGGGGGAGAGATTCTCTCTCCAAAAGCAGGAAGCTCCCATCTGGAGAGCAAATACGGACACACATTTTTAATGGAAATCACAGGCCAATGGGACTTTCCCCCAAAGGCCCAAGTGCAGTGTCTTGTTGAGGGCAGAAAAATCATATTCATATTTGTGATCTGCTCTGACAGGACTCCTTAGTCTCCCAGAAGAAGAAAGTAAACAAGGAGAAAGAGGTCCCACAGAAATCTAAGGTGACCTGGTATATAGGATGTTGCTAGTTTATTCTCCTGGAGGGGACGGCCACTGAGCTGGGAACAGTCCCATGCAAGGCTCGCGTGGGCCTTACTCCATCTTCTCTTCAGTGTGACTCACGTCCTCTCGCCCACACTGCACTGGCTCAGCTGTCTCTGCTTACCTGCTCAAGGATGCCCCGCCACGCCGAAAGCAGAGAAGCAAGGGCTGTGGCTGGCTGTGAGAGGAGAGGGAGAAGCTCTTTGGCCTGGGCGGTAACCAGAGGGAGGCATTGTGTGTCTCCAAGAGTGAGAACTCAGTGGAAACGAACACCAGCAACTTGAAAGTTTAACGTCTGTAAATCTGTGCACCTCCAACTGTGAGAACCAGTGCCCACAAAGTCCACTTCATGCACATACACAGCAACTGCAAATCATGGCACTACTGTGCGCAACTCAAGCTGTAGCCATTGTAAATGGATCGCCAGGCTTGGCTTTTGAGGCACCTCTGGGTGTTCTCGACCCATCAACCCTTCCCGTAGTGGTTGAGTGCTTCATCCCTGCACTACCTCAGCCTACTATCCTCAGGACAGGCCACTAGAGGGTGTCATCCCTGTACATTCATTGGTGGGATGATTCCACTGCTCCATAACTTTCAGCTCTTTTTGTTCCTGTTTCAGTCAGTTTATTTCCCAAGCACAAGAAATTGGATAAAATGAAAAAGGCGTGCTGACCAGGAAACATAGGAAATGAACGGGAACATAAGCATTTTAATCCTCCAAATGTGTGCCAAGAATGGGCTTTGCCAGGTTGAATGTTCATTAATTCGATCACTACCTGGCAGACACAGTGTGTGGGGTTTGCTTCCAAATGTGAAAAACCCAAGTCACCGCCATCCATGCCATGCTGACATTGACCCACAGCGAGCCTAAAGGACAGGGCTGCGCTGCCCCTGTGAGCTTTTCGGACGGCGACTGTCTCTCCTGAGAGGGAGGAGCCTATCTAATTTGGCTTTTCATTTATTCAGAATAAAGAAATCCTTTACCAGAAATATACTGTTTGCAAAGAGATGCTAAGATAAAAATCTGTTAAAAAAAAAAAAGCGAAAACCAAAAGCTTTAATGATTTAATGACAAAAATTATTAAAAATTTTTAGCTTACTTTGAAAGTACACATTGCAAGAATTTCTCATCAAATTGTGGAAGCAGTGTTTCCCTACTTCAGGTGTGGAAACACATAGTTAAGTCTCAGTCTGTGTCTTAATGCAGATTCTTCCCCAGACCAACCGTGACAGATTATAATGCTTTGGAACCTATTGTCAACAAACCAGGCATTTCTTATATAATTAAAGTAAATTAAATTGCGTGCATCAGTTGGCAAGTGGAAGTAAGTCAAGTTCTGACTGCATAATATGAATATGATTAAATATAAGTTAAAATGAAATCTATAGCGCAGTCTTTAATGCCACACGAATGTAAATAGAGTATTTGAATCTTAAGCATCAATTCTGTATGCTCCTGGAAAGGGAAAATGTCTTTTAACGGTAGATAGAGTTGACAAGGTTACATAGCGCTGTGAGGAGGGCCCCTGGCCTAGTCACCGAGAAGTGCTCCTGCGGGACTCCAGCCCTGTGCGGGCAGCGGGCTGTGGGGAAGCTCACGGGACAGTGGGGTGCATGTCTGTGCGGGGACAGAAGCATCATGCTTTTCGGAGGTGCCGGTCGGGAGCCACGCGTGGTCGTTGCAGAGATGGTAAGAATAAATGGGCTGCCATGGAGCCGCTGCTGACTCATGGCAACCCCAGGCTGTCCGAGTAGAAAGTGCGCAGAGGGTTTCGGGGGCTGATTCGTGGGGACCAGATGACCAGGCCTTCTCTGAGACTCGTCTGGGTGGCCTGGAGCCTCCAGCTTCCATGTGGGCAGGCGGCCCAACCCTTTCCATACCCTGAGATTCAGAACATAATCATAAAGGTTGCTTGGCACTATGCCCCACTACATCCTTCCCGTCAATAGGCCCCTCCCAACCTCTGGGAGAGACAGGTCTCCTTACTGGGCTCATTGCCCCGCAAACCAACCAATCTCTGTCTTCCAGCTGATGGCAACTCATGGCAGCCAATAGGCCAGCGTGGAGCTGCCCCTGTGGGGTCTGCACTGTGACTGTGCCGCTCCACAAATGCAAACCCTCCTCTTTCTCCCAGTCCTCTTTTACAGCGGAGGAAACTTCCTTAGAGACATTGCATTGTTTGAACAGATGAAATTTGCGGCGGGAAATAGATCCATCACAAGATGAGGATGTTTTAGATCCATCACAAGTTTTAGATGAGGCCACATCTCAATTTTGGATGAGGCCACTGTTGTTAAAAGGCAAGAAAAGGTTTCGACCCTAAAATAGACTAACTCGCCCCGGCTGCCTAGCTGCCCTGCCCACGCACCGGCTGTGCGGAGTGCTGTCCACCAGCGCCAGGACTCACAGTCCTGTGCTCCCAGGGGCCCTCTCATTCCCCTCAACCTCCAGCCCACTGTCCTGGCCATAAGTCAGAAGTGGGTTCTGTGCCAGCCCTTTCCTCTCCCAAGAGAGGGAAGCTGTTGCTCTACTCTGTCTTTCAGTCTCCCGGACTCCAGTGCGGAGCACGTGGCTAACTATCTTACTTCCTTCTTGCCAGCACAGTAAGCTTGGCAGAAGCCGCAGTGTGGTAAGTAAATCTAGAGCAGACAGATCATTCCCAAAGAAAGAACAGCAGTGATATATATATATATATATATATATATATACAGCAGTGATATATATATATATATATATCACAGATTCGATAGATCCCATTGAACAGCGATAATAATTATTTACTATAGTGACATTATTGAGAGCATGAGAGAGAGAGAGAGAAATAAAATGAGTCAGACACATATCATGGTAGCATGCTCACCTCAGCTCTGGTGGTTGGCATGGAGAGAGGGTCCAAGAGAGATATACATTTGACCAAGCTTAAGTAACCTGTTTGGGGGCACATCTGAGCGCCATACTGACAGATCAAGGCATGTCATAAGGAGGAGCTATCCCATAGGTCAAACAGTAATGAGGGAGACCAACCAGGGGTAGATGTCATGGGAGAGGGAGGTTACTGGAGTCGCTCAAACAAGATGGCCTGCCTAATATTCTTGAGAGTTGCAGCCTGACTGACCTCTTGTCCTCAGGTGGGGCATGATTTAGCTGAAGCTTTCATGGGGAGTGACCCACTATCTTAACAGTAGGTGGTTGTTTTTATCTTTTGAGTGAAACACAAAGGCCACTAATTGCTGGAGCCATTAGGGAGGTTAGCGTCTAAAGTTTGGGGTCTCCCACAAGGAAAAACTCTAGGTATGCTTATCAGAAGTGAGTGGACCTCCTTTAGGGAGGGACAGGCTATACCAATTGTGGTGGGTAGTTAATAACCCTCAGAGTAGTTCCTGGCCTGCTTCGGTTGACCTCCAGGTGTATCCATATGCCATGTGTAGCAAGCAGCTTAAGCTTGGCATAATATTTTGGGAAATAACCTGGGAGAATCTTTCTGTTTCCCACAGATCATTAGGGAAGATAGTGAACCATTTTCTGGGAGAACAGGCGCAGATTAAATAGGGCTGGCTCAGCACACTACCCCAGCCCTGCAAGGGGGAAGAGTTAAGGGATCCTGGGGGACCATTGAGCTCCTGCAGAGACCCCTGAACCCAAATGAGAGAGCCTCTGTTGGGGAGGCTCTTCACTCACCCCTGCCACTCCACAAGGACGTGTTTTATTCGTGAGGAGCCTTGTGGTGTAGCGGTTACACATTGGGCTGCTAATGCAAGATTGGCAGTTCAAAACCACCAGGTAGGTCCAGAGGAGAAAGCCAGGGCTGTCTTCTACTGTAAAGATTGACAGTCTCGGCACTTACAGGGACTGATTCTACCATGATGCTGTGAGTCGGCATTGACTCGATGGCAGTGATTTGGGTTTTTTCTTCCTGGGGACCTGGAAACCAATGCTCTGTCTCTGTTGCTTAAAAGGTCCCCTTTCCTAGTTCAACTCTTTGGAATGATGAGGCACCACCCTTCCCTTCTTCCAAAACTGACATCTGGAGTGTGCTGACACTCCCATGGCAGCAGAGACAGAAGCTCTGGGGAGAAAGGGCCAGCCTGGGGCCATGAGGGCCGAGGCAGGCCTGGTCATGCCAAGTGTTAGAGAGTGAAGGCACATCCACTTGAACTGTGTGGAGAACTGTTAGGTCTCCACACTACTCAGGCTCGCCTCTCTTGTTCCCAGTCACTGCCAACCCTATGCTATTGACCCTACACCATCCCCACTGGATCCAAAGACTTTCTACCCACTGGCCTGTGATCATCTTGCATTCAGCCTCATTGTGTGTATGTTTTGTGAGTCTGAGGAGCTAGAGAGGTTCCCAACCTTCTTCATGCCATGACTCTTTAATACAGTTCCTCGTGTTGTGGTGACCCTCCAACCATAACCTTATTTTTGTTGCTACTTCATCACTGCAATTTTGCTACTGTTATGACTTGGGTGCCTCCTGTGAAAGGGTTGTGACCCACAGGTTGGGAACCACTGAGCTAGCAGGAAGAAGTCACCGAGCTGGGCACTACTCCTCATGGAGGTTGAGGTTGAGAGGATGTGGACACATTCTACTTGGTGTGGGGACACAGGAGACATCCACCCTTCCTCCCCAACCTCTCACGTCTCTCACCCCCACGCATAGGACCAACCCCCAGGCCCTCCAGCTTCCAGCTTTCTATGCCTGAGTAGTGATGCTCAGAGCCTAGCGGCTGGAGGCCAGGAGGCATCCTCTCAGTACAGAGGAAACAACTGTCCCAGGCTCCTGTATGCCTGACCCTAGAGATAGTAAATCGATTACAGGGGAATTTAGAAAGACTTTATTTCTTGACAATATCTACTATCAAGATCAATGTCTCCACAAGAAAAAATAATTCAATTTTGGTAGCCGAAAATGGAGACCCTTCTTTCTCTGAGTTCTTGCTGTAATAGACTACATGCTCTCTCACACGTGACCCTGTGCACCCCTAGCCTACAATGCAAAGTTGCTGCATGGTGTGGTTGAGAAAGACCATTCTTCCAAAGACAGTCAAGTTGAGAAGCAAGCTAGCATATTCCCCAAATGTATTCTCTAAAGAGTATCTTAGAGAGTGTTTTGAGATCACTGAGCTCACGCACTCCCTGGGCACGGGGCTACTTGGGGTTCCCAGTCTGCTGCATGCTGGCGCCCAGTGAGGCAGGGGACAACCGTGCTCTGTGGGGATGCAGCCATGTCTGGGGAATAGATTCTCAGCTCTTTCCTCAGAGGCACCTGTCAGTGGAGGGAGGGAGACCTCCATTCTCTAGGTGGAGCTGGGTGGATAAGCCTATCTTCCACCAGAGACTGGCATAACATGCTGGGTGACATGGGACAGGCCTCCCTGGGGAAGTGGTGTTCTGCACAGGCCCCACCATGCCTCGCAGGCTCCTCCAGCCTGGACCCTGCTCACCGGCTGCTTGTTAGCAAATGCTAGCTGCCCAACAACCTGATCCTTCACACATCTTTAGTCTTGGTTTACTGTTTCTCCAAAGAGAATAGAAGCTCATAAATGGGATTTTGCCTTGTTCATTGCTTTATCCCAGAAACAAAATAGTACTTGGTGCACCATTGTAAGTGGATGCTCTGTGAGCCCCTCTTTTCTGCCCAGTCTGCCATTCCAGTCTCCTCACCCTCAGGGGGGTCTCAGATGTGCTCTACAGGGCAGGCCATTACCTCAAAGTCTAGGCAAGTGCAGAGAAGAAATGGCCCCTATTTCCTATCCTGAATATTCCAAATGCATAGAGAAAAGATTATCAGCTTCAGAGGCTTGTCCAGGCCAGCTAGTTAGACGTCCTCATCCCAGTTAGCTGGACGCACACTGATGACCTCAGCGTGGTGAGGTGCTCCCATAAGCATCTGGAATTTCCACTTCCAGAGAGGCAGCCCCGGGTTGTGGGTGGTTTTCTCCCTGCCTCCAGCTGTTACTCTCATCTTCGTCTTCCCTGGACCTGTGTTGGGCTGAAGCAACATCTCCTCCACAGGGTACTGAGGTGTGCCAAGCACAACATCGAGCACAAAGCAGACTATGAGCATTTGCGAGATTGGTGGATGAATAAAAGAAGGGAAAAGGAGGGGCAAGGGAGGAAGACCACTTCACAGGGTGCTGTCAGTGCTGGGTTGTCCTTGGAGCTGCTAGCTGTCATCCAACAGCCCCCAGTCATGATCAGCACATGCATGGTGGGATAAAGCGTTGCCCAGGCCAGGGCTTGTCCCATGATGAAGAAAAGTTGTAATCTTTGCATTAGAGGAATACGAGACTTTTCCACAATTATAACTCCAAAATATTAAGCAAATATTACTATTTGCCAGCATTTAGTAGGAGGTCAGAAGTTTAGTTATTCTCTCTGAAGGCTCCACCTGCCAGACTTCTGGCTGTAGGGCCCATTCCCTGCTGTTGTGTCTCAATAGATTCCCTCCCCCGAAGTCTGGTCTCCATAGGCAGGTTTCACACACTACTGTAAATGATCTCTAAAGAGCCAGGGAACTAGTCAAACCAATTCAGCCACATCCATGAGTCTGGAGTCTGCCCTTGTCACATATCAGTCTTGCCTATTATATATATGCCCCTAGATTGTCCCTCTTGCTGTATTACTTATAGCACAACCCTTTCCTATGATGCATGTCCTTACCTGTAATTAGGAGGCTTGTAAGTCTCCAAAAGATACATAAGGCCTGGTCAGAATAAAGGCGCTCTTTGCCCTCGTCTCTCCTCACCCAACTCCTCTCCCTCTCCTCCCTGTTCCCTTTCCCCATGTCCTCTCCTCCTCCCTCATTCTCTTTCTCCAGGTGGACCACTAAGCAGGGCTGAGGTGAGCCTGCTACCGTGAAATGTATCTGAATCCATTATTTCTTTATTTCATATTCTCTATGACCTTACTATAATCTTTATTAATTATCACTGTACCATTGCACTTGCCAGACCCATGATGATATGTTAAAGGTTGGTTATGCTTGCATATGTTGATTTTGAGAAGGAAATCACCAAGCATTTCCTCAGGTCTGTCTTAGACTGTTCAACACCATAGCAGCACCCAAGTGCTCACTGACAGATGGGTGGTGTGGTAGTTACAGCATCTGGTTCACTATTTGAGAGGATTTAGAATGAAGGGGTGGAGTCTTGACTGTCCATCAATATATAACCAATGAGGCCTCTGTGTGGGCATGGTCTTCTCTTGAGAATTCAGGAGAATTTCTTTTCTCCTCCTTGAAGATAAGACTCTCACACACACTCTCACTCTGTGCTCACTTCCTGAGAGATATCCCTGAGGACAAGATATGGACCTACACTGATGCATCCCTGGGTGCTGGAAAAGCATGTAGAGACCCCTGCCAGTGCTAAGATGCTTACACTGCCACAGGAGCCAAAGACTCTCTACCCACTGGCCTGTGATCGTCCTGCACTCAGCATCATTGTGTGTGTTTCGTGAGTCTAAAGAGGACTTTATAGATTGGTATTCAGACATAGAGGTTAATATCGAACTTATAGGCTTGGACTGGACTGGATTGAGATGTTTTCTTAATGTACCATTACCCTTTATATAAAACTCTGTCTTAGACACATGTGCGTGTCCATGAATTGGTTTCTTTCATCTACCCCGACTAACACAGGTGGTACTGGGCAGGAGGTGTGTTGTCTGGGGATCAAGGGCAGAGCTCCCACAAGGAAGGCCAAGGGCCTACCACTGACTGCCTGGTACAATTTTTGTAACAACAAAAGATTAAAAATCAGCTGATTGCCCTTGTATAAAATCCTGGTTAACAGTAATATAAGATAAAATACAGCACCAGCAGCAGCAAAAAAAAAAAAAAGAGGTTGCTTCTATGCACTAATATAGATCAGTTTCCATGACAGTTAATATGATGTGTAAAAGGCAAAGCCAGGCTGTGTGTGTTTGTGTATGTGTGCACATGCATGTGCCCACACGAGTGCATGTGTGCATGCTAGGCCCTCTTTTGTGTAAAAAGCGGTGTAACAAGCAGGAATCAATATTTCCCTGTCCTGTATGCAAAAGAAACAATGGGCAGGTGCACAAAACCCTGACCACGGTGGTTGCTTGGTGCTGTGGAGTTGATGAAGACTCCCGGTGAGCCGACAGGACAGACAGATCTGCCCCATTGGTTTCCTGGGCTGGACTCGCTATAGAACTATATCTCCAGATCTTTTCTTTCAAGGAGAGGTTGTTGAGTCTGAATGACCAGCCTTTTCATGAGCAGTCAAGTGCTTCCCCATCAAACCACCAGCACTCCTTATAATGAAGGTGTCAACCTATTTTGGGATGTGGGATGAGATGAGACAGAGGTGAAAAATTTTTTGCATATTTTTATACCTAACTTTTTTTGCCCTTAACAAATGTGTTGCTCTTTAAAAATAATTTTAAAGTCTCTCTTCAGGTGAGCATCCTAGGTGAATTCCCTGCATCCTGCGGCCAGCATAGCGCGTGGTGGGAACTCGTCCTCCATCAGAACAAAATTGATTTCATAATAGGATCTGATCTTTCTCATTTGAGTCCTAGCTATCTCATCTGAATTGTTGCCCTCCAGTAATGAGAAAAAAAGAGAAAATGGCTTGGAAGAAGCATTTTAAAAACAAACAACACAGAAAAGCAGGTCAGTGAGTCCATCCTGACTCTGAGCAGCCACAAGAAAGTAAAGCTACCTGGGGTCTTTGCAGGCATTCCTCTTTGTGGAAAAGAACCAGCAGAGACTCCTTCCTCCGGCCAGCTCATGGCATTGAACTGCTCACCTTTTGGTCCACAGCCCAGCACTTAACCCCTGGACCACCAGGGCTTCTTAGGAATTTCCTAGGGATTTGGTACTCCTTTTTACTTCTCTCTGGGGTGGGTCATGTTACTGAGGCTTACATTTACGGACAGTCTTACAATAAAAATTCAACTTTAAAAGTAAATTCTTTTGCCTGTTGAAGGCATTGCTAATATTCAAATACAGGTGCCACTTCCCATACTTTGTGTAAAGATCAAGACAAAGTACTGAAAAAAGCCTCCGTTTCTACAGCTTTTTCCCCAGTGACTCCTTTTTAGTCTCTGTCTCCAGACTAGGGTCTGATGAGTCTTTATTGGGAAAACTTTCGACAAAGGAAGTCAGGTATGCTACGTAAATCTGAAAACTACTAGTTTTTTTGTTTTAGTGACATGTACTTCACATATCATAAAATTTAATCATCAAGTCATATTTAAGAGAGTTATGCAACCATCACCTTCAGGACATTTTCTTCTTGTATTATTTGTCTGTTCCCCACTTCCCCCCAATGTCACTTAAGCAACTAATAATCTAGCTGCTGTTTCTGTAGATTTACGTATCCTGGATTTCCCACACAGGAAGTCATAAAAAACACAAGCAGAAAAAAGAAAGAACAAAATAAACAACAACAATGACAAAAGAGGAAGAAAAATCTCAATCAAAATGAAAGCAGAAAATGCTATAAATTGAAATGCTTAAAATGAATCAAAAGAGAGATCAAATGACAAGGTATTACATTTTAACCTAACCACATCTACCCCAATCAACTCTTGCAAGACTCTCAGATGTAAATCTATTCACACCCTAGGCTATGTTCAGACAGGGTTCACTGGACTCTGATATCGTGTGTAGACACTCCAAATGGATTTGGGGCTTCCACTGCATCCACAGGTTCTGCAAAATAGATTTTCAATTTTTTTTTTGGGGGGGGCCATCACTGCTTTCTGGTGGTGGGAGTAGGAGGCCCAGCCCCACTGCTGGGATTGAACCTCTGTCCCAGTGGACCGCAGTCCCGCGTACAACGACTACGCCACCGGGGCTCAGCACTAGATTTTCAACTTTTAAGTTCGTTTACCATTCTCTCCTTAGGAATTTTATTATTTATAATCCTCGAGCCTCGCAGGCTTGTGTGCTTCTTCCACATGGAGTTACTTAACCCCTAACTTAGATGGCTGCTTCTTCTAAGACAAGTATTTTTTTTAATCATTTTATTGGGGGCTTGTACAATTCTTGTTGCAATCCATCCATGGTGTCAAGCACATTTGATGCCCTCATCATTCTCAAAGTATTTGCTTTCTGCTTGAGCCCCTGGTATCAGCTCCTCATTCTTCCCCTCCCTCCCCTCTGATGCTTCATAAATCATTATTTTTCTATGTCTTATACTGACCCTCACCCAAATTTCTGTTGACTCTTCCCCAAGGAGGGGCTAATATGTAGATCCCAGATACCCCCTTCCTACCCTATCATCCCTCCACACTCCCAGTATCGCCACTCTCACCACTGATCCTGAAGGGTTCATCTGTCCTGAACTCCCCATGTTTCCAGTTAATATCTGTACCAGTGTACATCCTCTAGCCTAGCCAGATTTGTAAGGCAGAATTGGGATCATGACAGTTGGGAAGGTGGAGAGAGAGAAAACATTAAAGAACTAGAGGAAAGCTGTATGTTTCATTGCTACTATACTGCACCTGACTGGCTCATCTCCTTCCCAAGATGCTTCTGTAAGGGGATGTACAGTTGCCTACAGATGGGTCTTGGGCTCCCAAGATGAACTCTCCTTCATTCACAATATGATTTTTGTTATTTGATGCCTGATACCTGATATCTTCGACATCTTGTGTTCACACGGCTGTGCCTCTTCCATGTGGGCTTTGTTGCTTCTGAGATAGATGGCTGCTTGTTTACTTTCAAGTCTCTAAGACCCCAGACACTATCTCTTTTGATAGCCAGGTACCATCAGCTTTTGTCAGCATATTTGCTTATGCACACCTTTGTAAGCCAAGCCTTTAAGAGCTCTGGTAGCATAGTGGCATTGGACTACAATCCACATGGTTGGCAGTTTAAGATTAACAGCAGACCTTCTGGATAAAGATGGGCTTTCTACTTCCATAAACAGTTAGAGTCTTGAAAACCCACAGGGGGTCACTATGGGTCAGCACTGTATCCATGGCTGTGAGTTTGTTTGTTTAATACCCCCAGATGCAATTTGTTCTGATACCTGAGTACCACCTGATTTCTTGACTGCACTTTGCAAATAGTAATCTCCTTATGAAGGCGAGTACCAAATAAGGACATGTCATAAGATTGAGGCTAGAATTAAATTTAACTCCCAAATCCATTCATATAGCTCTGGTTCATTTTAGAGACATCATTATCATTTTATGATAGAGAATACTATAAATCATCTCCTGCGGCATAATAGTATCATTAATTTAGTACAGAATTTAAAACCCTCTTGAGAAAAGGAAATTATACAAGTATGTCCAGCTACAAACCTCAATACATGAATAACTGACTTGTACAGATTAACGTCATAAGGGACTGGACATGATCTACATGAACAATTGGAGTGGTGATAGGACGACACTTTCAGCAACACTCATTCTCAAAGGTAGAACCATGTCTACCACACTGATTCATGGCAGAAGAAAGCCAGGACAGTATGAAAGCAGTAAATACATGTAGTTCATTGGACACCTTCAAAGCGAGGGATCCAAGCCAAAGTCCAGTGACCACCAATCTGTAACATAGGGCTAGCAATTATCTGCTTCTCCTCAGACTAGGGCAGCAGTTTTCAACCTGTGGGCTGTGACCCCTTTGGGGCTCTAATGACCCTTTCACAGGGATCACCCATTTCATAACAGTAGCAAAATTACGGTTATGAAGTAGCAACAAAGATAATTTTAGGTTGGGGGGCTGGGTTCACCACAATATGAGGAACTGTATTAAAGGGTCTCAGTCTTAGGAAGGTTGAGAACCACTGCTCTAGGGTCTGTAGCCTGTCATTTCTCACATGTGCAACAGGTGGGCTTGAAGGCAAGGCCTGTTCACTTAGTGGGGTTTCCACATCAAATCCTTCTGGTGAGATGTCTCAGAATACAGAAGTCTACAGTTATCTTAGTCATCAGAGGTGGATATAAACTAGGTAAAAAAAAAAAAGGTTCAATTAGGGTCATAGTAGCAAGTATATTCTCCTCTTGGGTTCTATATAAGCATTGTTAAGCACCACTCCACCCCATGGGAGTTTATTCCACCTAGGGAGCCCACAACAAAAATGTAATTGCTTTCTCCAACACACTGAGCGTGCTCTCTTCTCCCTCCTGGACTTGAATATCCAATCAGCTTCCCTTCTCGATTTTGTAAAAGTGTCTGTTGTTTCGCAGATGCCCTTAGCATAATGCTGTGTGGCACAACTGAGTGGTCTTCTCCCTCTCTCCCTGCCCATCTTGAGAAACTGACCCTAGCTGAGGTGAGGTCTTCTCTGTCAAAGAGGCTTTTAAGTTGTACACATAAAACATGGGTGATAGATAGTTCATAGGCCTTATGCACACAATCGGCCTTGTGGCTTGGGAGTCAGATTAGAAGATTCCATGATCTGGGAGCAGAAGTCCACCTTTATCTTTGTGTTTATCCTAAGACTAGTGTACCCGTATGATATTTTTCCTTTTGTGATTGACTACCTTCACCCAGCATAATGGTTTCCAGGCCCATTCATGTCATAAGATGCTTCATGGTTTCAAGGAGGCCTAACATTTCATTGTGTGTGTGTGTGTGTGTGTGTGCCCGCGCATGCATGCGCACACCAGTTTCTTTATCCATTCTGCTACTGATGGGCATGTGAGTTGTTTCCAGGTTCTTGAACTGTGCTGCAGTGAAGACGGAAGAGCATATGTCAGTCCATGTTTGTCTCTTACTTCTTTGGAGTATGTGCCCCGCAAGGTATTGCTGGGCTGTATAGAATTTCTATTCCCAGTTGTTTTAGGTAGCACCACATTTATCGCTTTCCACAATAATTATAAATATTTACAATGATTATACATAATTATAGGCCCACAAACAATGCCTAAGAGTTCCAATTTCTCCACACCCTCTTCAGCATTTTTTATTCTGTTCTTATGGTTGTTGCAGTTGTTTTGAATTGGGCTGTCATTGTGGGTAGAAGGCGATATCTCCTTGATGCTTTCATCTTTCAGATGGTTAGTAGTTTTGAATATTTTCTCATGTGTTTGTTAGCGATTTGAGTGTATTGAATTTTCTTTAGGGGCTTTGTTTATGGTTTTTTGTTGCTGTCTTTGGGAGAATTAATAAATTTTTTTAAATCATTTTAGTGGGGGGGAGAATTGATAAATTATTAATGTACTAAAATTGGTACAATAATTGGCTTATTTTGTAGCTTTAATAGTAATCGGTAGTTTCTTTGATCTTAATAATCAGGCTTTCATGCATCATTTCAGAGAAAACTTGGTCCAATGTCTTTCCTGAGAAAATGTGTTACACCCTAGCACATTATCACCTATTATAATGTTCTTGGTCAATAATCATAATTTTCATCATAATTATCTGAGCCTGGTTTCCCCTCTTCTGCAGAGCATTGTAAATTCCGATGCACAAGATTGTGCAGGATCAAGGTGTCATACATAATAGCCCATTCAGCTGGATTTATGGTCCTCTCCAATTAGGGGACAATTGAGCGCCCATGTATTTAGCTCACAGCTCCTAATGAGCAGCCGCAAAATCAGCTCCCTATAAAAATTGTTATTGAATTTTATTTCCTTCAACCTGATGTACCTTGATACCCAATCGAGATAATGGGGGGTCAAGGTGCCTGGAGGATTGCTCACTCACCCTGGTCAGTAGGCGTCACCACAGCTCTGCTGGCCTGCTGGACCCACAGCGAATGAGAGATGCAGGGTATTCACTGCCAGCAGTCCTTAGGGACCCTTCTGAGTGACTGATGTGGTTTGCATCACTGTCCGAGGTGAATATGAGCCACTGATATTATTCACCTTTTCTAATAGCCATATTTTAAACAAAGGGGGGGGAGAAACCAAATTTTAAAAAATCATAAGCTCACTGCTATTTAATCAACTCTGACTCACAGTGACCCCATTTGTTAACACAGTGGAATTGCTCCATCGATTCCCTTGGCTGTGATTTGTAATCACTCTTCCAGGGCAACACTGAATGGGTTTGAACTGCCAACTTTTAGGTTAGCAGTCAAGTGGGAACCATCCACACTACCCAGGGACCTTGTGAAATTGAATAAATGTAGTTAATTTCAATACATTTTATGTAACCCAAGCTATCCGAATATTACTATTTCAACTAAAAACAATTTCTGTTCTAAATTTTCAAAATGTAGTATATAGCTTATATTTGCAGTTCATCTGAATTCAGATTAGTTCTTTTGTAAGTGGACAATAGCCACGTGTGACTGGTGGCTAACATTAGATAGTGAAGATGGAGACTGAATTTCTTTGGCTATAATAAAATTTTCATATTCCCTTCAGAGTTTCCATGGTTGACTACGGTAGATGCTGGGTACTCAGGGATGATAAAGAACACGCAAAACATATAAGTAGGTGAAGGTACTACATTGTCATTCTGTTAGTCTTGCAAGTCAGTGGCAAATTTACAATCTCAATGAATTGCCTTACAGCTCCTGTCAGCATCCACCTTTCCTGTTAATCAAGGGAGACTGGTGCCTCATAAATCCGCCTTTTCCACATTATCAGGGGTGGGCTGCACCAATTGTGGTCTCATAAAAAAGAGGCTTTTTCTTTTATTATTATTATTTAGTGCCATGAAAAACGCACATTTTTTGGAAACTCAAGTGTAGTAGTGCTATTGCCTTGATATCAAACAGGGCATGAAGCATATTGTCAAATATATGTTTGGGGATTAAGGAATATTTTATCTCACTGGCAATATTCTCGAAGAAAGTGCAGCTTTAAATCTAGGCGAATATTTTAATTGTTTAATATTATAAAAGTTTAATAAGGATTCCTGGGCTCTGAGCAAGGAGTCCATTTGTCACTGAACTTACTTACTGCAAACAAGAAGACATGTAATGTGAGCCCAGAGGTTGGGTGTTTCCACCACGCCTTGGCCCCCACCCTTGCTCTCATGAGTTGGCCTGTTGGGCAGAAGCAGGGAGCATAGCTCACATGGATGCTGAGTGCGAGGCACCAGGCTGCTGGCTGGTGTACGAAGCCAGGATGCTGCTTTGACAGCTTTCTGCCTGGCACATCCTCATCATGGGGACTTAGCTTGCCCTTTCTCTTCTCAGACTGAGTAGGCAGGTAGGTACCTGTCAGCATCCTGACTGCTCTGACCACATCCTGCTGTGTCTTCCTCAATTCCCGCTCCACATGGCCATCGGAGGGCGCTGTCTGACATGCAGTGAATCACCACGGTGCCCAGTGAAAACATTCCTATGGCTCTCCAATGCTCTCAGATTAAAGACCACCTCTTTCCAGCTGGAGACTGTAGCTGCCCTATAATTTGGCTATTTTCCCCTTAAGTTCTTTTTCTTTCTTTCTACTCTCCTCCCACCCCACCTCAAGCCCCAGCCTCTGACTTATGACATCCGCTTTACCAACACAGTCCCATGATCCTCTCCAAAAGCTACCTCTTCTCTGTCGCCACAGGCTCCTTCTCTGCCAAGACTGTTAGTCCAGTTCTCTTATAAGACTGTGTGTGGGTTTCCCTTTCTATAGAAAATTGTTTTGAACACTTCTGCTCCAGCAATTCATCACGACACACATGGATTGCCACGTCTTTGTGCACTCATCTGTCCATCCTCATCAGATGTCGTCCTATTCTTGTCATCCTGGAGCCACACTCCAGGCCTGGTGTGGAGGAGGAGTGCCATGTGTGTTTGCCGATAGGCTGGGACAGTCCCATGAGGCAGAGGTTTGGGGAGACTCCGGGGTACCCTGCTCCCCTGTCTCGGTTGGTAGAGACGTGACCTCTCAGTTCTAGGAGAAAGCGACCTCTCAAGAGAGGCTGAACATAAAAGGGAGCTCTCTGCCCAGTGCGTGCCCGCACACCCTTCCCTTGCATACCAAGCTGGCTATGCATGGCGTGGAAATGTTTTCACTTTGGCCCAATTTGACACATGGGAGAAAACTGCAAAACAAAAACCCAATGTATACAAGAGGCTTGCAGGCCACATAGAAACTGGTGGATCCCCTAAGTCTGTGGTCCTGAGGTACTCTTCAGTCTCTCCAACTGGCCTCAGCCCAGTGCTGCGGGTATCACCCACGGAAAAGCAAAAGGCAGCATGTTCCCAAGGATGAAGGGCAGAGGGGAGTGGGCACCGAGAGGAGGGGGCAACTTGATGAGACATCCAGGGGGAAGCAGTGGATGAGTTGACACAAAATATGTGCGAACCATGGGATGCAACACGGATGATTGCTCTGAAAACCTTCACCTGATTCAAAATAAAAAGTTTGAGAAAGTGAAAATTCAAATTATAGTCAATTAGATAAGCTTCGGTTTATTTCCCCCCACCTAACAAGAAACCCGGAGGCTATCCATTCCGAGCTGTGATACTGAGCTTCAGTGTTGTCACTGGGCAGCCTGCTGCTCTGCCTGTGGTCTTGTGCTCATGGTCACAGGACCTCGTGGGACACACCCTTCTGAGCAAGAGGCAGGCAGGAAGGTGAAGGGCACAGGGTGAAGAGAGAGGCTAAGTCTTTTTCTTGGAGCACCTCCAGACACCTTGGTTTGTACCTCATTTTCTGGGCTGCACCACAAGGGCACCATTGCATGGGCACTGTCAGTCTGGGAAATGCTGACCAAATAACAATAAAATTCTGGAATGAATGGATATTGAGTGTAAAACTCGCCTCACAGTCCTGACCTTCTTCTAGGCGATTTTCATATCTTGGAAAGCACTTCACTCTGAAATCTCTTGTTGATCTGAAAATGTATGCTGCAGGACAAATGGACCTTGAGTCTCGCTGGGTCTTGACCATTTAGCCTGTGACTTACACCATAGAGGTCTGTCGCTCTCATTCCCATGCTTCTAGATACAGGGGGAAAAAATCATCAGCAAACATCCTCGGTGGGCCATTTGGACAAACCTCTCAAAGAGTCAGGTCATCCTGCCATTTTGCACCAGGTGGATTTCACCATGTTGGTGGGCTCTTCTCTGTCTCTGCTGTCTTTTCTCTCTGTTTGCTCTTGTAGAACCAATTAAGCCGTATGACACAGGATACCTATCAGCATTTGTAAAGCAACTTTTTAAAATTGGCACAATTCCACTGTTTTATTCCTTAATTCTTAATTTACATTTTTAGTGTACTGTGTCTTCAATTCATATTATGGGATTTCCTCTTCTGTGTATGCCTTGAATGGAAAGGGTTCTCTCCTCCCACCAAATAATTATAAACATTGAAAAACTACTTAAATCATTCTGTCAATTTATTCATTGGGCTAACCAGAGTTATGATTTTTCCTCCCCGGCCCTTTGTGGCAAGTAATTATTTGCTTGTGTAAATGTGATCTGGAATAGAACAAGGGATTCTCCTTATGCTTCCAGAGCCTCCTCATGGCCCCTGCATGTCAGGAGATTTAGAGCCCCATCTGAGAGTGGGGCAGATGGCACTACTAACTGAAAGATTGGTGGGTTGAACCCATGTGGTGGTACCACAGAAGAAAAGCCTGGTGAACTGCTTCTGTAAAGTTTGTTATTGGTTGCCACTGAATTGATTCGTTCCCCTGGCAACCACTTGTGTACCTTGTAGAGGGTCTTTATCCAATCCATCTCTCTATCCCTGGAGACCACCTAGAGAGCTTATGGCAGGCATCAATGATAACTTAATGAATGTGAAGAACAGAGTAATAATAAAAGCCAACATCCAAATGCATTCTATATGACAGTCCCTGTTCTTATTTACTTAAAATATGTTACCACATTTAATCTTTATAACTACCCTAATACAGTAGGCATCCTAACCTGGATTTAGTGGATGAGGAAACTACTCAAGCAGTATGTCCTGCCCAAGGTCACGTGGCCAGTACCTGGGAGGGCAGACTTTAATCCCAGAACTCACCGACTTAACCCCTATACTGTGCTGCATTCTTTTTACCCTCTTTTTGCTATTATACTTTACTAGTTTTATTGACATATAATGCATGTCATACAATTCAATAGTTCAGTCATATGAAAAAGAGTTGCACAATCATCACCACAATCAATTTTAGGAAATTTTCTTCTTTCTTGTCCTCATTGACTTTTTTTTTGGGGGGGGGGGGGACATCACTGCCCTCTGGTGATGGTGGAAGCTACCCAGCACTGCTCCTGAGAGCTGCCGCTGGGTTTGAACTGTCAAGCCCGTGGGCCGCAGTCCTGCACTCAACCACTTACGCCACCGGGGCTCAGCCATTCTGGTCCTCATTGTTATTAGCTCCCTATTAACCTCCACTGCCAACCCCACCAAGAAACCAGGAATCCTTTGACTGTCATAATAGATTCACCTATCCTGGATTTCATACAGAGAAACATACAAAACAAAAAAAAGGAAAACCAACAACACTAATAAGATACACCTGAGAAAAACCTCTATTGAAAAGATACCAGGGGCATACAAACTTGGTAGCAATCATGACTGAGCCAATCAACATTTTTCAGAAAAGAAAAATCCCCAACCCAACCCAAACCCAACAATAGCTCTTCCCCAGAGAGTATAATCAAGCCATAATTGGGGAGCCCGGGAGCAGACACATTAGAAACTTCTACTGATCCCCAGCATGTCCTAATGTGGCTACAAGTCTCCAGTAACTGAAAGGAGGAAGTGGATGTCTGAATAGAGACGGCAGTTCACATCTTGCTTCAAACACTAGCAGATGAGATAGTTACTCCGGTTTCTTCAACTGCTCAGGGGTTAAAAACTATGAAGCAATCTGTCGCTCACTTGGTCAAATAATCAAGTGAATGAATCAGGAAGAGAGGAAAAAAAAGATC